>WOVY01008214.1:0-16036 GCA_013436015.1 Rhipicephalus annulatus
ACGAGAACGCCCGATTCACAGCGAAATGTATTTTTCAGGTCTGCTACAATGCCGTGTATGATTATGCCTCGAGATGAGGCTTGTTCTGTTGATATAGAGCCATGTACTCAACAATGTTTTGCGTTGACGTTTATGAAAATTATATAATTGTTGTTCAATTGTGGTATCTAGCAGTAGCAGCCTTGCACAGTCATGTAGAAATCTTTGCAGCGTGCTGAAAAAATAAAAAAACCTTAACCTACACGGTCATGGCTATAAAATGCCCGAGACATTTAGGAGCCATGTCTTCCGTGCCGCGTGAATGTGACCAACTCACTTTGCCGCGAAGCACAAAGCTGGGCTTTAACCCCATCAGGTAAAGTTGAAGTGCTCGCCTCGTTTTTTTCTGGCTGTTGTGTCATGCTTGCTCTATCCTTCATGACAGTGGCTGTGTTCGGTTCCCCGGCAAGTCGTACCGGGGAACCAACACAGCTTTACACGGGGAAAGCGTTCCTTGATGTTGTCTGCATTGTTGTGCCAGCCCACAACACATTACTTTGGACCTCGCCGACGCTTTCGTGGGGCCGCTCCTTCCATCGCGAGAAGGCCAGTTCATACAGCGAGCGTCTAGATTTAGCGCACGAAGCTGACGGCACGGTCCCGAACTTATTTGCAGCGACTGCAGAACGCCTTCCGAGCGTTTCTTCGAAACACCCTCCCGCTTCGGCGAAACACACTGAATCACCTGAACCCTCGCCCGCGTCTATTTTCATTTCCCTAGAGCTCGCCGCCAAAGCCAGGCGCGGCGTTGTCGGTCCACAAACTTCAGCTTTGATTTTCTAAAAAGGAATAGGCAAAGTTTTTTTTTTCACGTTAAGATCACCCTCGGAGATCTTTCGTTATGCTAGGAGGAAAACCGGGAGTTTAAAATGCGAAAAAAGCGTTTGTTCACGCTGCACTTACTTATAAAATGTCATCTGTGTACCACTGCGCTGTCATCTGATGTGACAACAACCAGCGTAAGAGGAAGACATTGCTGAGCACTGCCTGTGAAGCTCGGAGCGCATCGTGAGAATCGTGCCGGTGTGGTGTTTTTGCGATTGCACAAATTTCCGTCCACAGCAAAAAAAAAGCGCTGAGTTCCACCGCCTTAGCGTATAATCGCAATAAGCAGGAAAAACTACGAGTCCAGTGAAGTGTACGAGTAAGTATACTTACCCCCGTATTCAGAAACGCTCCTTCATTCAAGGGCTCTCCTCGACTTGAAAAAATGGCAGCATATCCACGGAGTGAATAATGGAGAGTGGGGCGAAGCATCCGTTCATCCATTCATTGTTGCTTCCGTCCGTTCATGCGTGCGTCTGTGTGGCCGCCCGTTGCGTCCATGCGCCCGTCCGGGCGTGCGCCTGTTCGTGCGCCCGCACGTCCATCTGTGCGGCCGTCCCTGCGTTCGTCCATGCATCCGCTCCTGCGTCCGTCCATGCATCCATCCGTCCGTGCAGCCATACGTGCGTTCATCTATGCATCTGTCTGTGTGTCCGTTCGTCCACCTATTCAACAGTCCAAGTACTACCATTACACATCTTTCATGATATATTCCTCATATAGAGGCATCGTCATCCAGCAGACATTCCAAGGATGAACGAGAGGAAGCACACGCACACTTTCTTACGGCTTGCGCTTCGTGTATACTTCCCACCTTTAACCATCTCGAGTTCATGGTATAAACTAGTTCACTGTATTCATGACACTGCGATCCAACGCTCGCTAAACCTTTCTAAAACCAAGGAGGTTACACCCAGCGAGTATAACGTAGCAACCCTTTCTTGTCAGATAGTGCTCAATGTACGTGCCAATGGCTACTAAGGGGTAATGAGAGACAGGAGAATTCGGCTTTTACTTAACATGCACGCGGCAATGTTTTATTGTTCAACAAAGCAGAGAAAAAATCTCCCACAGGCACCCCGTTTGAGGTCAAAATCTAAGACTGGTTACACACTACGACTACAACTACTACTACTAGAGACGAACGAGTGCCGCTTTAAAGAGCTTGGCGCTTAAAAGTCGAAGGGAGTGCCGTCTCTTGGCATACTAAGTCACTGCATATCGACAATATTCTGCAGCGATTCTGGAGAATTAAGCAGAGCATCAAATTTAGTCGAGAAGCGGCGCAGTGTTCAACTCAGTCAAAGGAAAGACGAAATTCGAGTCGAGGAGCGTTTCAGAATACTAGGGTTATTGTTTTCATTCACGTGTGACTTCAGCCGTTTACTTTACAGCCACCATTTGCGTGCAGTATGCCATTAGTACGCGGTACAAAACCATTGCCGTGCTCTTTCACAGGCCGCATGGTAATAGGAGGATATAGGTATTACGACTCACGCGTGGATGCATGCACCGCGCATGTTTAGTACGACTGTAAAGGCCTACTATCACAATGCAAAGAGATGTGAACGGCGCGGCAAGCATGGCTTTCGACTCGGTCGAACTGCGACGTGCTCTGGCTGTAAATAGACGAATCTACGTGTGCTGTCGGCCAGCATCACCATAGCATTTAAAATCTTGTTTTAGCCGGCACATTTGCAATCACGTGTTCGTGTGAATGTCTGGCAGGACTGGCAATTGATACACATGCGGAGAATGAGCGTAAGCCTGATTATAGCACTACGTGGACGCCGGCCTACAGCACAAATTCTGCCTTGCAACAGCCGAGGCACGCCACAGTTAACGCTTTTCGCTGTTCGCGTTTCTTTCAGTCGGATAATACGTTTCTGCTGAGGTTGGTTCATTCCGCAATACACGTGCTGCAGACATTCCGGACTTTCGAGCAAAGTCTTGTCGACGTTTCACACGAAATCAGCATAAAACTCTAGCACCAAACAGCGCAGAACATGCTCACAGCCGGAATCGGGTTGTGAAGTTTTGCGTTTTATTTGCAGTCAAAGGTGTTGGCAGTTTAAGGCGTTGCTTCGCCGCGCTTTTCAATATGAGGGAAGCACTGAGATTGCTGTTTATAGCATCCTCGCCTCCATCGAAAATGCAGAGCCGGGCAGCCGTGATTTGAACCCGCGTCTGCGGGTCAGCAGACGAGTGCCTTAGCCACTAGACCACAATGGCAGAGCTTTCTTTACATCTACTTAGCAATTATGGCCCTGTACCTAAAATGTTGCAATAAACGCTTCCCTACACCATGTTTACCTTCATTATCAGCTGGATTTTGTTAACATAATTGAAACATTTACTTCAGTTTACTGTAATCATTTGTATTACTTTTTAGGAATTCTTGTGTTTCCTCGAATTCATCCGTTCGATGTGTTATTTATAGCTGCAGCCACTCGCGGAGCTGCCTCTAGCCTGTTTGTCAACGAGCTTTTATCTTCAGCTTTGTATTATTTGCTATTCAAAAAACTATACCCAAAAGTTATAATTTACACTTGATGATTCACACCTTGCAGAGGCAATCTCTTCATAGTTTCTTAAAAAGGGGGTGTTTTATACAGTTCACTACGTGCGAACACATACTCATGCGTTATCATTGCCTTGCACTCTACTAAAAAGCCTCATGGCTATCGCTTGTAAACACACTCCAGCTTGTTCGAAAGACCAGTTTGCTGCGCAAGTGTCCTTTCAAAGAAAAAGAATAAAATCACAGCATATCCACCAATTGAATGATGATGAGTGGGTGAAGCATCCGTCCATCCAATAAACCGTGGATCGATCTCTCCGTCCGTGCGTCTCTCCGTCTTTCTGTCTGTATGTCCGTCCATCTGGTGAACCCTCCAAGTACCTCCATCTCACATCTTTTTGTCATATATATATATATATATATATATATATATATATATATATATATATATATACATATTTAGGTACTGCCATCAGGCGGACATTCCAAAAACTAATTCCCCGTGGCCCATACCGGAGAGAAGTGGTTACTACAGAGGATGATCGGGTGACGCCTTAAAGAGCTTCGCCCCTAAACATAATACTTGTCAAGAAAAACAATATTTCTAGCGAACTACACTGTAAGCAAAAACTATCCGAGTTTGGGGTTTTTGGCGGCTCATGACCTCTGAAAAACTCTCTTACGTTTAAAATTACTATCTCGTGTTGGACTAAAAGATGGTACATGACATAGTTTTACCACCACCTCTGAGGCAAGTAGTATAAGGATCTCGAAATCCAGTTTGACCACGTAAAGAGTTTTCTATCGCGTGATTTTTAATTTGCGTTTCAGAGTTTATTAGCACGTGACTGGAAGGTGCAGCTGCCTCGGCGGCTTTTGCCCCGTACCACCATAGTGACGCTCTCAGTGATCCTGAAAGGTATGCGAGGACCACAGATGGTTTTTTTGTTTTTTTTTTGCATTGTCGTGCCTCATGATTGATCTCAAGTCAATGCACTTTCACTGGAACTTGGGCAGCATAAGCACAACGAGCGAGGACAAGCATTCTGCGAACGAAAACAAAAAAAAGCAGGGGCTCTCAAAAAAAAAAAGAAAACCTTCTGTGGAAAGTTGTCCTGCATATTTTCGCTTGGCATTTGCTCTGCGGTGGCCTTGGAGACAGACGGTGCAAGAAGCTCGGGATCTGTGTGTCTGGTTGAGCTGATGATGCCAGGTGTTTCTTACATCATCAAGCGACCATGCGCTTTTGAGCGCCTCCGAATCTGCACGTCGCGGATACTTCACTTCCGTGCCGAATCGCGCAGATCTGCTGCAGTGGTAAACAAAATCAATCTGGTGTCATCGTCCGTGGTTGCTTCCTGGAGAAGCGATAAGCAAAACACTTCACTATGTCGTCGGCATCAAGCCGCGGCCACCAGTGAAAGACCAGTGGGAGTGAGACGCCGGAGCAGGTGAATGAAACATCGCATATACATGGTTCCACAGAAGACGATGTCTGTTAAAGTAAAGTGCAATCCGTGTTGTCTGCCCAATGCGCCAACTGTTCTCAAACATGTAGCACGAACGCGAGCACCGATTAGAGCCAGACAGAAACAGCAAGCGGCTGCCGGTGAGCACGAAGGAAAGCGAGACGGGCCGTCTCTTTCATTGGAAGCATATACATCGCCCCGTCCCCGTAAGACTCCGCATAATAGCGGACACGTGTTCAGTTATGTCTGAAATGACAACGAAATTCGCACAGGATGTGTATTCTGTGATAACCAGCTGTATTTCATCGCATAGCCGTGCTCCTTGAAAAGGCCTAGCACGCCGTCGTTAAGCAGCTTATATGCAGGCGTGCACCGCTCTTCTACGCCCGTTGTGATAAATACGTGCTGCTACTGTGTTTGTGCACCGTCGCTCAATAAAAATTATTGAGCTGCCATGATTTGTGTGTACTTAGGTATATTTTATCGACTTGCGCATCAGCAGTGCTAACACGTCTGGGGCGAAGAGCCCGGTGTGCCAAGTGATTATTGGATAATCAAAAAGGTGAGATCGGGTAGACTTATAACAAAGGTCGGTGTGACTCTTAGGGGCTTGCAGCCCGCCACAAGTTTACGCTTGCTCCTTCAACTGTTGTTGTTAATCGATTAAAAAAAAGAGCTCTCCTGCAGGTACCACACGGCCGGTCAAAAAGTCGTGGCTATATATACCAGATTGCTGAAGTACAGTCGAGTAACGCGTGCTGTCTGTTCGAGTGCTCAACAAAGAAAAAAAAAAGTCTGTTCGGGTAGTGTTTTATTCTGCATTTGTTGTGTGCGCGTGTTTTTCTTATTTTGAATTTATCTGTCATCAATTCTGCCGTCTTTGAGATATTTATTAAATTTGTCGACTCTATACGAATGCACTCGTCAACTTTTATTTTTTTACCACCGGGAATAACTCCCAAAAATCACCTCAAAAACCTTGTGAAGGTAGTAAAAATTCACTCTCCCTATACTCGCTCAAAACCTCATTGGGGTAAATAATTACTACCGTTCCTACGTTCAAAAGCTCAGTTAGCACGAGAGTAAACTTTTACTTCAGTAGTAGGTGGTAAAAAGAAACCCAGGAAAGGTAGTGCGCTAGAGGACAAGTAGTTTACCCAGTTTTTGAGGTTATTTCAGGTCATTTTCATTTAGTGTGTACATGAGCAGTTCAGTAAAATAGGCTAGTTGACTTCAGATTGCAATTCTATGGTTCTCTGGTTCGAACAAATCAGCACAGTTTGTCACTACCAGGTGCTACACATCTTTCTTTCCACCACGCATTGAGAAATGTATAATAGGGTTTAAGGCATTGTAGAGCTTCCTAACATTTATGAGCTGTCGGTGTTGTGAATTAAAAACAACAGAAGTGATGTGAAGAAAACGAATGCCGATAAATTTTGCGCACTGACGTTTAAACGTGCCAAGATTGAACCTAGCCATGTTTTGCATGAAAAAAAATTAATCTCTCAGTGTGCGAATTCTGGGCTGTTTGCGTGTTTTTCTTCACAAAAGAATGAGGCAAGAGCACTATAGCTCGTGAATGTCGATAGGTCGATTGTCTGATGCAATACAGCCTTGACGTTTTATGAGAGCAGTCAGCGGCTTAAAATGGGATTTTCTTCGTCAATCTGGATAACCTGTCACGATAATTCTAACATTTGTGCACCCCGACAATAACTTACAATTGTTGGCATTTTTCCTTGACATTATCTTGCCATAGCACTTGTTCAGCCAAGCTGTGCACTGCTGCTTTATGACCAAAACGATAATGTACCTTGAACGGCCGTCAGTGGGACAATTTGAAGGTGGCATCCAGTGCGTTAACCACCAAGCTACTACGGAGCCTCTGCTTTTGGAAGAGCAACGCAATAAGATTCGCACTGCCTCCGACAGTGGGTTCATATAATCATATGTTGGAGGGCTCACCAAGCCATGCTGTTGCGAACAATTAACATCTCACGCGTATGGCCAACAAATTCTCTTTGACAAAATGTAGGTGCCTTTGCGGGTAGATATTTGGCGGCAACCACCAAAAAGACATCACCAGAGAGATAAGGACTGCTTTTCTATGTGCCAGATATATAAGAGTGTGTTAGTAAATGAGTTATTTTGTGATATTTGTTTCAGTTTTGAGATTAATATATCACTGTCCTAATATATCAGAGCCCACAAGTTACACTGTTTTAAAATTTTCAATTTTTCTTATTTTTTCTATCGAAGCACAGGCACAGGTTCTTATGTGCCACTTGCTCTCTATACATACAGATTACGACATTAAGTACATAGCCTGAAATATCTGTGCACTATCACCCAAATGTAAAAAAAACACTGTTGTACTAATCGGCACCTTCATCAAAGACCACTCGTTAAGCTTTTCTTATAAATACTAATCATGACGTAAATATTGACGAATTTGCTTATTTTCATTAAAAAATAATGTGAATAAAAATCACGTGAAAAGGTCTACTTAAAAACAAAGATAATAAAAGGCATCCAGTAAGTGACAGAATAAAATTATAAAAAGCAGTTGCACCGAATACACACCATTAGTTCAGCTTATGTAGAAAGTAACACGGGTGGCGAAACAAGAAGCTTACGTAATGGCGGCCTCATGCCTACCTTGCAAGCCACGCCTTCGGCGGCAAAGCGTGCCCCGTGGAATTAATCATACGGGAAAGAGGACGCAAGGGGTAATATCTTGTGCGTGTATCCGAGATATCAGTGTTAATGGAACGTGGTGTTCTCATTTCGACTTTCAAAGGTCAAAGGCAGTTAATAACTATAACACGGAATATCGCACACACAGCACTGAAATTCAAGAAACTAAAGACGAAAAAAGAACATGGGTGAGTGTCATGTCGTTAAGTCTGTACGGGTATTTGGCTGCCGTATCCCGTAATTACGTACGAACATGATCAACTGACCATTAAAATTTTCAAATCTTCACCTGTAAGCTAGAAACATTCAAGGAGATCTTGTGGAAGTCCAGTGTAATTATTGGAATGATAAAAGCTACTCAGGAGACTATTTCATCGAGGTTGTATCCTGTTCTACGTCAGTCAGGCATCGGAATTCACAGGTGTGCAGTTCATAAATTCCGTGAGGAAGCGTTGAAATGAAACCCATGATGTTATATTGTATTAAACCTAAACACGAGTCAGGTTAAACTTCACCGGGTGTTTAATAAAAATTTGTTCATATCACTTGCACTATCACGAATCAAGAACTCGTCATAAGTCGTACATTGAATCGCATGACAACACTGACTTTCAATTTGAATGTTGATGTTATCGTTTTTATTTTTTGGTAGAATCATTGCTGATAGTAATAGCTGTCTTGTGAAATAAGGATATGGCTTAGCGATCGCCAGTTGTGGAGTGATGGTATGTCCACCAATAATAAAACGAAGGCAGATTTTGTGTTTTTTCAAACTAGGCTCGTGAAAAGACGCCGTGGAATCACATTCCGCCCCCCTCCCTTTTTATACGACGTTCAAGAAAGAGTTCGTGGGTTTACGAATTCCATATAAACCACACACCCCATCAGAATTGTGAGGCTAAGCTCTAAAAAGGGAGCTGTGGGGGATAGGGCGCATGAAAAAATACACAAGACCCTTTTATAAAAAAATGTACTAGGTAATAGACAAGTAGAAAAAAGAACACAATATTCTTTGACATAGGTAGCTACAAATAAATATTGTGACCCTCGATGTCGCATACATACCTTCTGTTTATGTCTACGCGACGCTATACTTGCGGGGGTGTTCCTCAAGGCAAGGTTCTTAGCCCAACACTATTCAATCTTGCACTAATTGGCCTTGCTGAATACTTCCCAAGTGCCATTAAAAACTCAATATACGCAAATGACATCTGTGTCTGGACTTCGGCAGTCACACGTCCTCAGATAAGTTCCCGGCTTCAACAAGCAGCAACTATGATTGCCAACTATCTGTTAAAAGAAGGTCTCAGGATATCACCAGAAATAAGCGCGCTGGTGGCCTTCGCTCGCAAAGCAATGACCATTTATGTCTTCTCAATCTGCGTGCGACTAATTTCTTACGCCAGAAGCCACCGGTTTCTGGGCATCATTATTGATAGGGACCACTGCTGGAGTCCGCATGTGGACTGTATGAAGAAGTTTGTTTTTTGCAGGTTGCTCCATGTTTTTGCAGGTTGCTATCACCTGGGCGTTCTGTTCTGGTCTGCCCGGCGATTTCCAATCTGCAGCTGATTCACCATCTTTCGACGAGCCTTCATTCCTGCTAGGAGTGAATAAAACGGTCCACTTTATTATGAATATACACCAACTCGCCCAACTTTCTACTCTATTACCACTTCAGCGAGAAGCCAACGTCTACTACAGCCACCTGGCCCTTGTGCCTCGACGGGATTGGCTCTGGCCGACTAACTAACGTTTCACTCGAGCTGAAAGAGCCGCCCTCGAAAGCGACCAATTCCGAATCTGGGTGCTACAGGCTACTTCGTCTGGCAACGAAAATCGACAACAGCGATGGTGGAAGTGCGCGCCATGGGATATAAATGCCAGTCTGCTGCCTCGCACCTTGGGCTCGACACCGCATCGAGAATGTCTCGTTTACGACCCATGTTTTTCCAGGTCAGTTATCTCAATCATGCTACCAGCATAAAAAGCAGCAATTATTGTCTTCTCGCGGTGTCGTGCCCACCAGAGTGTAGTGATCTAGTTAAACGGGTGTCATTTTGTCTGTGTTTTGCATGTTGTACTTGGTCCGACCTTTTGTTGTTGCTTGCGGGTGACGTTGAGGTAAATCCAGCGCCTATGTCGAAGGCGGAGGCTGACGCAATCGCCCAGGCAGTGGAAACTGTACGGGAACTCAAAGATGAATACGCTGCTTTGGTAACGCAACATAACACAGTCCTCGACGAAATAAAGCAACTAAGGCTAAAGGTCGATGCGTTAGAAAAGGTTCAGGCCACTGGAATTACAGCTAAGGACAGTACAGAACCAGCTCTTCACGATATGTCTGAAAAGCTGAAGTTGACTGTACATGAGATTAAGCACCTAAGTACAAAAGTGGTATCACTTGAAGAGGCACAGTCTTCAGCAGGTATGAGTTCTAAGGCCACACCTGCAGACACACTGCGGGGATTTACTGATCAGCTTACATCAATATATTCACGATGTAATGAAGCGGAAAATAGGATGCGTCGATCCAACCTACTCTTTTTGTTCGGTGTGGAAGAGAATGCTAATGAGGATTGGGCAGCTTCTGAACAGAAAATTATTAAGTTTTGTTCTGGAAAATTGCAACTTCCACTCACTGGTACTCAGTTTGAAAGGGTTCATAGATTGGGTAAACACGATAAAGAAAAGTGGCGACCATCATTGCCAAACTTACCTTTTTTAAAGATAAGGACCAAATCTTGTCGCGTGCCCGAAATCTGAAGGGCACTACGTTTTCAATATGCGAAGATTTTTCGTTGGCAACGCGACAGACCGCAGAAAGTTAATAGAATTTGCCAGAACTCAAAATAAGCCATTTAGGCTTGTAGTGGACAAGCTGCGCATCGAAAATGTTACTTACGTCTATGACGCCGTCTCTAAGTCAGTCATACGCTCAAGCAGTTAGCTAGAAGGAAACGTAGAAACGTTTAGGAAGCCGGAGCTGCATAAACCTTGCACTCCTCTATCACTAACAGTATCATTCACTAATATTAGAAGCATCTTATCCAAACGTGAAATAGTGTCATCTTATATCAATGATAGCCTTTTTGATATTCTTGTCTTTACATGGCTTAACGCTGACATCATTGACAATGAGATTTTTACGCATGCTAACAGATACAACGTCTATCGAAGCGATCGTCCAGAGAGAAGGGGTGCTGGTGTTCTTATAGCTGTTAAAAAAACCATCACGTCTTATGTAGTCGCTTCCCATTATAAGATTAAAATTATATGGGTAGCTTGCACAATTCATTCCACAAAGATGTTGCTCGGCAGCTGTTATCGTCCTCCCGCTTGTCATCATTCTTTCCTAGAAGAATTGTGCAGCAGCATTAATTCTGCCATCGAAATCTGTGAGGCTGGCATCGTTTATTTATTCGGTGATTTCAATCTACAATTTATTGACTGGGAGCAGCTGTCATCTTCTTGTAAGTACTCACTGACTTCATTAACTTAACTTTAGACTTTCTTTGACTCAGGTTGTCACTCACTCAACTCGCGGTTCAAATACACTTTACCTCGTTCTTACAACTGCACCTGAAACTATAGACCACATAAACTATTTGAATGGCTTTAGTGACCACAAACTGCTGCAAGTTGATCTTTCCATCTTACCACCTTTTGCAGGAACCAAATCAAAGAAAATTAGAGATTATAATAAAGCCGATTACGATGCCATCAACAGGAAACTTGAGTCTTCTCTTGACAATGTGCTGCTGCCTTCCTTTTGCAGTCGCTCAGCTGAGGAAAACTGGGTTGTTTTCAAGAACGCGATTTCAGCCCTGATAGAAAAACACGTGCCGTTGATAACGATTACGAATGATAAAACTAATCCATGGTTCCCCAAGTCTTTGCGCTGACTTTGAAACAAAAAGAAGCGGCTTTATCAGTCTGCAAAAAATTCGCGTTCACACACGTCTTGGGATAGATACGAGAAATGCCTAAAAAAATTGCCACGAAATTACAACTGCGAAAAATAAATACTATTCCCAGGATTTGCCTTCACTCCTAAAATCTAATCCGAAAAAATTCTGGAAAGTAATAGGTCCTGATCGGGACGATAACTTCATTTCATTACAAGATGCAAATAACACTCCTTTTGCCGACACTGATTGTCCTCTTGTCTTTAATTCATTCTTTCTTCCGTGTTTACTAGCGAGCATGCTCATCTTCTAAAAATTGTTGAACGCGATTACTCATTCATGACACCCATAGATATCACAATTGAAGGCATAGTTTAAAATTATTGAATATCTGAAGATGTCATCATCTTCTGGTATTGACGATATCAATTCAAAAATATTAAAGAACACTGTTTATGTGTCTGGCAATATCCTGTTTCACATTTTTCGGCATTTGCTCGCTACAGGAATGTTGCCTTCTGACTGGAAGATAGCGAAGGTAATGCCAGTTCATAAAAGTGGTAGTAAAAGTTCACCTAGAAATTATCACCCCAATTCCTTGACGTGCATGTGTTGCAAGATGCTTGAGCTTATCATAGCTTCTAACATTTATGCACTTCTAGAATCTAACAATTTCTTTTTCTCAAACCAGCACGCGTTCCGAAAAATCCCTGCTGCGGCGGCTGCATTTCCGATGGAGGCGGAAATGTTATAGGCCCGTGTGCTCAGATTTGGGTGCACGTTAAAGAACCCCAGGTGGTCAAAATTTCTGGAGCCCTCCACTACGGCGTCTCTTATATTCAAATGGTGGTTTTGGGACGGCAAACCCCACATATCAATCAATCAACGGGTTCCGAAAAGGTCGTTTTTGCGAGACTCAACTCTTTGAGTTCACCATCGACCTACATTCTAATATGAACAGCAATCTACAGACAGATTGTTTATTTCTTGATTTTGAAAAGGCATACGATCGTGTTGCTCATTGTCGCTTGATATTAAAACTGTCATCACTAAAACTTGATTCACTCACGCTAACATGGCTCAGAACTTACTAACCGCCAACAATTCACTATCGCCAACAATCACTCTTCATCACTCTGTTACGTTTCCTCTGTTGTACCACAGAGCAGTGTTATTGGTCCCTTACTTTTCCTCATCTACATTAACGACCTGCCTGACAACTTATCCTCATGTATGCGTATACTTGCCGATGACAGCATTATCTATCGTCCCATCCGCAACAATAGCGATCATCTAACTCTTCAAAACGACCACGAACATATAATTGAGTGGTGCAAAACATAGCAGATGACACTTAATGTTTCCAAATGCATACTAATCACCTTTAGTCGCAAACGTGATAACTTTATTAGCCAATACATAATTGATAATAGCATGTAGAACGCACTGATCATTACAAATACCTAGGCATAAACTTAACTTCTACACTTTCGTGTTCCACACATATCACTTCTATCTGTGCCAATACATCAATATCATTAGGTTTTCTGTGCCGAAATCTATACAGTGCTCCCACCGATGTGCAAATACTGGTTTATCATGCTCTAGTCCGTTCTAAACTGAAGTTCGCATCCTGCGTTTGGTCACCATATCAACGATATTTCATAGATAAGTTAGAATGTATAAAGAACAGAGCTAGTCGATTCATAGCGCGTAATCACACCTACCCGTCAGAGCGTGACACAAATTGAACATAGCCTTGCACTCGAGCCACTGAAAATTCGCCGCGACATCTCACTTTTATCACTATTTCACAAACTCATTCACATCAGCACAATGCCATCTGTTCACCTTAATCTAACACATCGAACTTCGAGCAGACTACATAACACCTTTAGCTTATCACGCATGTACGGCAAAACTAACGCTTTCAACCAGTCGGCTCTTCCACGAGCTATTCGTTTGTGAAATGATTTGCCAGATGATCTTGCGGCAGAACAAAACCACACAAAGTTCTATCATACTCTCAAAAATACTTATGCACCAAAACTGCTCTATCGCACCTTCGTAACCATCAGTGTTTATAGGACTGTTGCCAATGTTTTTGCAATATTGCTAGGTTGTAGTTACTGTCATAATAGTTTTTTTTGTATTTCACCTTCACATACTGTAACTCACTTTTCTAGTCAGTATTTCGCTTACATGTTCATAAGTTGAACTGCATTTTCTATTATAATTATTATTTGCCTATGTATGTGTAGATATAATGTATATATATTTTGCTAACATATTATCTGTACCGCCCCCCTTACGCAATGCCCCTCGAGGGCTCTGTAAGGTACTGTAAATAAATAAATAAATAAAGTGCCTGACCGCTATTTCCCACTTCTTCCAATTCCTCGCAGTAAAGACGTAAAATATGTCTGTAGACGCAATACTAGAACTCTACAGAGCCCTGTTTCTCGGTTTCCTGAGATATAGCTTGCCCGTGCTTAGCAATACCTGCAAGACCAATGTTCGTGTTCTACAGGCAGTACAAGCCCAAGCACTGAGAGTGTGCCTTTTTCTGCTCAAATGTACGTCAACAGAGGCAAAAATTGCAATTTCTGTGACTATTCGATACAAACTCACATTCTTGGAGAAGTCCTGAGAACGCACATCAGACATTTCGCACGTGCTCCTTGTCATCACCCTTGCACTGTTACTCAGATTTGGGTGCACGTTAAAGAACCCCAGGTGGTCAAATATTCCGGAGCCCTCCACTACAGCGTCTCTCATAATCATATAGTGGTTTTGGGACGTTAAAATCCACAAATCAATCAATCAATCAATGCCTTCAGAGAGGCGCCAAGCATCGTTCGCTAAAAGGATTGTGAAGTACAACGAGAAACTTCCCTCGGGCTTCACTCCTGCATCTAAACCATCGATATCCCCTTTGTGTCTTATTCGACCCACAATGCATCTTAGTGTACCACGAATCCACATGAAATCTGAGCTTTCATTGCGCGTGCTCGGACAACTGTCTCTTCTTCTTTTGCACGAGAAATATTCAGACATTCAGATATATACCGATGGCTCCACGAACCGACAGTGTTCGTCGGGTGCAGTAGTTGTCCCAGCAAGAGGTGTTACCATCAACTTTAGGACTGACCACTCCGCGGCATGTACAACAGTAGAACTAGCTGATTTGCGTGCTGCACTTTGTGTGGTCAATCGGGAACCACCGGAACATGGTCGGTTTTCAGCGACACAAGGGCCACCCTACATTCTGTGCTCTCAGCACTGCATCGTCGGCCGTACGAACAGCTTGTTTTCGAAATACGACGCCTTCTTCACAAGTTACACGAGAAAGGGCATCATGTGACGTTTCAGTGGCGGCCAAGTCACTGCGGCGGCATAGGGAATGAACATGCCGATACTGCCGCACGGGCAGCTCTTGAAGGAACACGAGAAGAAGCCATACCACTTTCGCGGACCAATGCAGCCAGTAATTTTCGACGACTTGCGCGTCAAATCACGTTTCACTTTGCTGCCCACCAAGCAACGAGACGAATCGTCAACACCACCTGTCCTCTTTGATGGCTCTCCGCAAGCCCACTGGGCTCAACCGTAGAGAAGCTACACCTCTTCATCGCCTATGCCTGGGAGTGAAATTTACAAAATCTTATTCTTTTGTCATAGGAACGCCGACAACGCTCTCTGTGATGCCTGTCATTGCGAAGAGACGCTACACCACATCCTGTGCGACTGTCCGTTGTATGACATCCAGAGACAGTCACTAGCATTAGTTCTTGCGCGCACCGACAACCGCCAAATATCCGTGGACACTATTCTGTCAAGTTCCCGAGAGAATACATTGCAACAGAAGGCGACAAAAAGCTCTGTTAAAATTCCTACGTGACAAGTAGTTGAACAAGCGATTGTAACAGCAATGTCACACACCGCGAGCGAGAGAGAGAGAGAGAGAGAGAGAAGGAATGTAGGAAAGGTAGCGAAGTTAACTAGACTATGCGTCCAGTTTGCTACCCCACACATGGGGAGGGGGAGGGGGGAGTAAAAGAGAGAGAGAAGGGTAGACACATGTCACATCACACACACAATGCCGAGTTTCACAGGCGGTCCCTCAATGAAGTTGCTGACAAGTATCTCAGAAGGGCTCGTGTGGCTTTCTGTGCTGATGTGCTGCGCGACCAGGCTCCTAAGATCTTTGCTTCATTAAATGGCCGGTCATCGAGTCTATTCAAGACACACTGGAGAGTCCGGCGATCTTCATCAAATTGGGCACAGTGGCACAAGAGATGCTCAATAGTTTCTATACAGTTGCAGCTTTCGCACATGGATGAATCTGCCATGCCAATGCGATGGCTGAATGACCTAGTAAACGCTACCCCAGTCCACAGCCGGCACAGCTATGTAGCGTCACGTCGAGAAATCTTGAATGACAGTTGTTTCTGACGTAATGACTTGAGATTCGTAGGGTGCTGATTGGAGTTAAGTGGAGAATTCCAGTGCGCAAGCGTGGCATTATGCGCAATGTGACGAAGTTCTCTAGCTGTGCCTACTCTGACAAGGGT
>WOVY01008215.1:0-18253 GCA_013436015.1 Rhipicephalus annulatus
ATACTAAAAAAATGATACAATTTAAAAAATTGAATCTAATGAATAAAATTTTCCATTCAAGAAAAATTTGATTTAATCTTCTGTAGAAATGTAATGATTTACTTTGATGAAAAGACTAGAAATAAACTTACTGAAAAATTCAGTCAACATTAAAAGATGGATCTTATTTGCTTATTGGTCACTCAGAAACATTAGAAGTAATAAAACCTTAGAATATATCATGCCAGCAACATATCAAAAATTAAGCAAATAAACTAAAGATAACTATTCACAATTAGATGTTTTTAATTGACTTTTTTCTTTTCTTTTCAATTAATAAAGTTTTTTTATTTTTAACTAATAATTATTATGTTAGGTTTACTTTTTCACCTACCTTAATAAAATAAAGTAATTCACCTATTGTTGCAACATGATCCCCTACTCTTTCTAAAAAGCTATTTAAAAATAGAATATTTAAAAGATAATCTAAATTTTCTGGATTATCTTTCATAGCATTAATCACAACTGTTTTTTGTTTCGAAAACAATTTATCAATAACATTATCATACTTGACTATCTTAAGGATTTAATAAAATCTCCATCAAGTAAGCATCAAAAATATTGAAGCATATCCTTTGCCGTATCTGCCATTTCCCTTAAAGGCTTTTGATAAATATCAACTGAAGAAAAATTATCTACATCAGATTCCAAAGCAAGACAAACCTTGACAATTTTAGTAGAATGATCAGCAATACGTTCAAGAGAGCTAATTATTTTAATAATCGCTAAAATTTCTCTAAGTTCAGTTGCAACAGGATGTTCAGTAGCAATTATTCTCCCACATAAATCTTCAATATCATATTGGTAATCATCTATCATTTTTTCATCCTCATTAATAATCTTTTTAGCTAGATTTTTATCCCTAGATTCTAAGGCTATTAACGAGTTTTCTATTATTTTAAGCACACACTCTTTCATATCCCAAAGATAATCTTTGATCACTTCAAGTTGTTTAGTAAGTCTACGCCTAATCATACCAAATTCTCCTAAAAAAACCGTTTTAAAAATAAATATCTCAATTTAGAAGTTCATAATAATTACTAAAAGGATAGTTATCAACAACTCTCTTATAATAACTAAGAGACTCTACAAAATTCTTATACTTGCTCTCAGTTTCATAAAGCCTGCCCAATAAATAATTGTACCTATCTGAAAACTTTGAATTCATATATTTTGGATAATATAACAAACTTAAATTCAAAAAAAAATCATATTCACCTTTTATTAATAAAAAATCAAGAATATCAAGATAAATATCCTCACTAAAATCAATATTATTTTCTACCAAAAACCTTACATCTCTTAATACATTTTCTACTTTATTTAATTTCATTCCAAGTTCAATAAGATTTAAAAAAATTTTATTAAAATATTTATCTCTTAAACTTAAATAATTCACATAAGAATTTAAATAGGCTTTATTCTTATAATAAAGCTCAGCTTTAATAAAGTATATTCATTACTGTCAAAATTATACCTATTAAGCAATTCAATTGCACCCTTATAATCATTAATATAAGATAAATTTAAAGCTCTTCTCATAATATCTACTGCAGTTACACTATCTTTATCAACATTAATTTCTTATCTGAATCTAAGTTGCCTTTAAAATCCATTTTGCCAGATTTAGAAATTTCTTCTTGCTTAGTAATTTTTAAAATTATATTTTTAATAAATTCTCTAGAATCTTTTACATTTGATATTTAAAAGTTAGTACAATATTTTCAGAGCTTCTTGAAAAAGTTTGAAAAGTAAACATAGCTCCATCCTGATAAGATTCTGCTAAAAGTCTAATAAATGGATTATTTTTAACATTTTCAATATAAATCCAAGCATCATCCTTAAAAAAAAAATTGAATTTCGAATTAGTACTTACTGTAAATTCTTGCTCTTCACTGCTAAAATCAAGCTTATAAGTACTGTATTGACTTTTAAAAGTTGAAGAAAATAATGTATTAACAATATAAAATAAAAAATAAACAAGAAAACTTTTCTTCACCTATAATTTTCCAGCATTCTATCAATTAATGATTCATTTTTCTTTTCTAAATCAACATTAAACAAATTTTCTGACTTTATCCAAAGTTCTTTAAAAAATCCTTCTTTAACTGGTTGATAATGCATCACACTATTATTTAATTTACCATCAGGAAGATTAGGCTTGGGAAAGAAAAAATCATCCATATTTAAACTAGAATTCAAATCAAAATAAAAATTTTCTATATCAAGCATTTTTAATGTTTGATTTAAATCTCCTGTTGTACTATTTTGAGATTTTTTAATCATTCTATATGAATAAAAATAAGTTAAAAAGGAAATAATAATTAATAAAAACATTAAAATTAAAAAATAACTTTGAAAATAAAATCTTTTCTCTCCCATGATAATTTCCTTAATACGTATAGCTATTATTATATATCAAACATCATACTTTCTCCACTCTCACTAGTAATACCTATTAAATTCTTACTATCTTGAGCAACATACATATTATGAGTTATTACAATAATTGAACTCTTTGACCAAGTTCTCTTAAAAGTACAGCAAGCTTATTGCTATTTCCAAAATCAAGAGAAGCATCAATCTCATCAAGCACACAAATGAAGCAGGAGAATAATAATATAAAGAAAACAAAAATGCTATACTAATCAAAGAATGTTCTCCTCCAGAAAGCATTTTATTCCCTTTAGATAACTTATCCTTAAAATATACCTTGATCTCTACATCTTCTAATCTTTACTATAAACAAGACTACCATTACCCTTAAATATTCGATTAAAAAAATAAATAAAATGATTATTAATCTCACTAAAAGCATGATCAAACCTTTTATCAATTTCTCTTTTTATTTTCCTTCTCAACTTACTTAAAGATTCTTTTGTTAAATTTAAATCATCGATTTGTAAATCTATTTTTCAACTCTTTCCTTTATCTCATTATATTCTCTATCAACATTAAAGAATATATAATTATTATCTTCAATCATATTAATTTCCTTTTTCAAAGAATCTATTTTAGTAATATCATCTACAAGTTCAAACTTTACCAAATCTTTATTATCCAAATTAAAATTTTTTATATCATCTTCAATATCTAAGTTAGAATTAAACAAAATATCATATTCAGCCTGCTTTTTCATATATTCATAATAAGATGAATTCCTAAAAGCATCTAATAAACTCAAAGAATGCATCTCACTATTAGCAACTAATGCACTACCCTTAGATTCACTTAAAAATTTATCCAAATTAAGCTTAATATCACTTCTTTCTAAACTTAAATCGTCTAATTTTAAGCTCAAATTATTCAGTCTTTCCTTAAGTTCATCTCTAGTCTCAAACAAAAATTTTAAATTACTATCTATAAGCTTAATTTCATCCTCATTTTTAAGCCTAGAAAGCTCTGTATATTCAATTTCTCCTAATATCTCATTTAGTTTTACTGTTTATCAGATACTAAACTCTCAATAGTAGTTATTTCCTTTGCAAGATTAGCCTTAGAAGTATTTTTGGAAAGCAAAAATTTCCTTAAATCAACATTTTGCTCAAATATAGGTTCAATTTTTTCCCTTAATAAATTTAAAAGCTTATCTTCCTTAACTATATATTTAAGCAAATTTTCCCTTATCTCTTTAATATACTTTATGCTTAAAGTATCTTCAAAAAACTTCAAAGAATTAAAAATATTTTTTTTCAATAATTCAAATTCTTCTATGTTACTATCCTTAGAAATTGATAAAATCAAATCAATAAGTTCAAAAAAACTTCTGGTATATTTATTTATCTCATCAGTAAGAGAAAAAAAATCTTTCTTTTTATTTTGAAGAACATTAGTTAAATTAATTAACTCTCCATTGATACTAACTTTTACCGATTCAATTTGTGCTTTATTCCCTACAAGTATTTGCCAAATTTAAACTTTCCCTTTTTATCATGTTCTAATTTTTGAATCTTAATTTCTACTCCAAGCAATTTGGTCTTTAAAGCTTCAATTTCCCTTTTAACTACCTCAATATTCTTAATAACATTTTTCTCTCTAAAAGAATAAAATTCTAATTTTTCTTTAATATTTTCAATTGAAAAACTATTTATAGATAAAATCTTATCTACATCTTTAATATCTAATTTGCTTTTAAGATCATTTAATTCAAATTAAGATTAAAAAGCTTTTTTTAATCTTAATTGTTTTTCCAATTTTTCTAAATCTTCTTTTAATTTCTGATACTTACCTTTAAGCAAAAAATCACTTCTAATCTTTTCGTATTTTTCATTTAGCTCCCTTCTTAAAGTCAAAAGAGAATTTAAATTTTCTTTCGACTTTTCCAATCTTTTATATGCCTGTTCCTCCTCAACTTTAAGCAGATCTATTCCACTAGCCTCTTCTATTAAAGATTTCAAATTAACATTATCACTAGAAGAAATTTTTTCAATATTACCTTGATTAATAAACATGTAAGGCGAATTCTTTAACTTAAGCTTATTCATAAGGATTGCATAACTTTTAACATCTAAAGTATCATTATTGAAAAAATATTCACTTGTACCATCCTTATAAAGCCTCCTTCTGATATAAAACTTATCCCTAAAATCACTAACAGATAAATCTTCATTATTTAAAAAAGAGTTACTTCAGCAAAATTAGACTCTCCAGACTTTGATATAGAAATTAAATCTGTAATATGTTTGACTCTTAAAATATTTATATTATCTTCCCCTATACAAAAGCGAATCGCATCTAATAAATTACTCTTCCACAACCATTAGGTCCAACAATAAAATTTAAACTACTACTTAATTTTAATTCCTGCATTTTAATAAAAGACTTAAAACCTAAAAGACTTATCTTCTCTAAAAACAAAGTTACACTCCAATTAAATTATAAATAAGATTAATCTATCAAGGATAAATTTATATTATAATAAATAGTGATGATTTGTGGAATTGATGAAGTTGGACGAGGCTGCATCTTAGGCCCTGTTCTAAGTGCAGCTGTCATTTTAAAGGGAAACCAAATTTTTTAAATGAACTAGACGATTCAAAAAGCTTACTAAAGTCAAAAGAGAATACTTATCCTCATTAATACTTGAAAAGTCATATCACGCATTTGCAGAAGTCTCTAACGAAATCATTGATAAAATTAACATTCATCATGCCTCACTTCTTGCCATGAAAATTGCATATGAAAAGCTAAATATAGAATGTAACTTAGTACTAATAGATGGGAAATTTATTCCAAAAATAAAAGCTAAAAAAATTCAAGCTATAATTAAAGGAGATTCCATAATTAACGAGATAAAAGCAGCATCAATTATAGCAAAAGTAAAAAGGGATGCACTCATGGATGAATACGATAAACTTTATCCCCTATACGCACTTAAAAAAAATAAAGGATACCCAACAAAAGAACATAAACATGCTATAAAAAAATATGGTATATTAAACCTTCATAGAAAAAGTTTTCAACTCGTATAATTTTCATTATCCTTATCTCTAAATTTTCCTGACAAATGATCATCTCTATCATAATTTAGATTATCATTTTTCCTATTTTCATCATGACTATAAAAATCATTATGATATTCTCTTCTTGAAAATTGAATTCTGAGAAATTTTTCTCTTAATAACAGAAATTGCTCTTAATAGATTTGCTTCAAATTCTTCAATATTTTCTTCATAAACAAAACTGAATGCCTTTCAAAGTCTCCATTCATATTCTCTTGCTTTCTACAATATTTAAAAAATAATCACCTTTCCTATTTTCTTTAACATTAAAAAAGTAAGTTCTATCAGAATTTGTAAATAATTTATCAGAATATACTTCCCCTCTTTCGCCCATTAAATCCTCCACAAAAAAGCCTCTATATTATATTAGCTCAAATAAAATTAACATAATTATACTCACTAAGTACAAAAATACTATATAAAATTAATAATAAAATCAATTGACATAAAATGCATTTTTTTATAGAATCAACCTTGTGTTATTTGCGCGTCCTTCGTATAATGGCTATTACCTTAGCCTTCCAAGCTAATGATGTCGGTTCGATTCCGATAGGACGCTTTTTAATAAGCAATGTTATTTTTAATGAATAAAATAATAGTGGAGATGGCGGGAATTGAACCCGCGTCCTAAAAATAATATCATAAGCATCTACAAGCTTAGCTAGTATTCATTTTAAGTAAATAAGGCTTGGGAAAACTAGCAAACCAACAACCTAATTACTTACAAGTTTAAGAGTCCCTAAAAGTCAACTTGAATATTTTTAAGCAAGCTTTGATGTCATTAAAGAGTATAAGTTAAATCTCAAAGCAAAATTTAAAAAAACTCTCTGCCAAATTAAGCAGCCATTACAAGATTTGAACTTGTAAAGTTATTATTTTTTGCATTTATTTAAAGAAGTTTTAAGAGATTCCCTCTGCCTGCAACTCATGCTATTAAATTTTTTAGTCAAATCCAAAACATCCCCTTCCAAATTATTGACTTTTAACAAAAATTATAACATAAATACATTTAAAAAGCAAAATAATCTAATTTGCAAAACAACATTTAAAAGGTTATAATAATTTTTATAATATAAATATGTAATAAATTACAAGTTAAATAAGGGAAGTTATTTTGAGCAATGAAATTCTATGGTGCATTATGTTAATTTGCATCTACTCAATTTTAATAATAATATATAAGCTTTTTGGACAAAAGGATTATTCGCGTGGGTAACATCATCTGTAATTATTGCAAATATTCAGGTCTTAAAGCAAATAACAATATTTGGCTTTAATGCCACTCTTGGAAATATTATTTACGCATCATCATATGTTGCAACAGATATTCTATCAGAACTTACGGTCGTCAAATTTCTAAAAAAGCAGTTTATATTGGATTCATGAGCTTTATATCTTTTGCATTCATTACCAATATTCAACTATATTTTTCAACAAATAATCTAGATATATATTTAAAAAGTTTAGAAAGTATTTTTTATTCAATTCCAATTTTATTGTTTGCATCAATTATTGCATACATAATATCTCAACTAAATGATGTATACTTGTATGAAACTTATTAAAGATAAATTCCCAAAATTTCTATTTATAAGGAGTAATGGTTCAACGCTTGCAAGTGAACTAATAGATACGATAATATTTGTAAGCATTGCAACATATTTTAACGTATTTCCAAAGAAGCATATTTAGATATAATCATTTCCACCTATATTATTAAAGGCTTTGCTGGAATCTTAGGCACTCCATTTATTTATATTGCAAAATATATATCTCAAAATAAAAAAAATTTTAGTATAAATAAAATATCCACTTAACTATTGTTTATTAATCTATTATAATCAATACATGGCAAACATGATTTTATGGACAACCTTAGTGGTATTTATATATTTGCAATTAACATTATCATATTATCTATTTGGCAAATCAGGTCTTTTTTGTTTTAACATAATTATGACAATGCTTTCAAACATTGTTATATTAAAGCATATATTAATATTTGGAGAAAAAATTAACCTATCAGGAATAACATTTCTCTCAATTCTTTGCACATTAAATCTAATTACAGAAAAATATAATGACAAATCCGCAATAAAATCTGCAACATTAAACATGCTAATGCATATAACATTTGTAATAATGATACACTTTACATTATATTTTCAACAAAACGAATTTGACACTTCCAACATACACCTAAAATATTATTTTACAATGCTTCTTATATTTCAATAGTTTTTAGTGGAACATATATTATATTTTTGTGTAGTTATACTAATATTAAAATATATTCCATGCTCAAAAAGTACAATATACAAAATAAATTGATAAATCATAATTTATCAAGGCTATGTTCTGCATGTATAGCTTATATCCTAGCAAATATTTCAATGTATATTATTTCACAAATATATACTGAAAATAACATCAATATGATAGAAAGTTCATGGATCTTTACCATAATAATAATGACAATTGACACTTTAGCATATTATTTCCTAAATAACATAAAAATAAAAGAATTGTGAAAACCTTAAGTCATTCAATATTTAAATCTATATATAATAATTAAATTTCTTATTTTATTTAACTAGTATGAAAAAGATAATTTTGCACATTATAACTGCTTTAATCAAAACCATCATATCTAATGAATATATTGCAATACTCTCCTCATTAATTAAGAACAAATTTTTATTATCTTTAACATATCACTATCTATAGAATATAAGTTTAAGGAAAAATAATTAAATAAAATGCTCAAAAATAAAACATTTCTTATATAATTTAATGGTGGAAGTAAAAATAGAAGAATCTTGGAAAAAATTTTTAGATAATGAGTTTTGTAAAGAATATTTAAAAAACTTGTAAGTTTTATAAAAATGAATATAAAACAAAAAAGGAAAAATTTTCCCACCTCCAAAATTAATATTTAATGCATTGATTCTTTACAATTTAAAGATATAAAAGTAGTAATACTTGGACAAGATCCCTATCATGGTAAAAAACAAGCTAATGGTTTAGCCTTTTCCGTAAATCCAAATGTAAAAATTCCCCCATCACTTCAAATATTTTCAAGGAAATAGAAAGAAGTTTAAAAATAAAAACTATCCCAAATGGAGACTTGACAAGATGGGCAATACAAGGTGTATTTTTATTAAATTCAATCTTAACAGTAGAGGAAGGTCGTCCTTCATCTCATAAAGAAATAGGTTGGGAATTTTTACAAATGAGGTAATAAAAATTATCTCAAAAAATTTAGATAACATTGTTTTTATGCTATGGGGTAATTTTGCAAAAGGAAAAAAAGAATTAATAGACTCATCAAAACATCTAATCCTTGAAACAAGCCATCCATCTCCTTATTCTGCAAAATAATGGATTTTTAGGATCAAATCATTTTAGTGAAGCCCTAAAATATTTAAAAGAATATAACAAAACCCCAATAAATTTTCAATAAATCAGATTGCTAATAATCAAAATTATTTAAATAATTAACACAAAATATTACCTATTTATCTTTTTTATTTTCTTTAGTACTGTTGCCTTTATTTTGCTGTGTAGAATCATCCCAAAAAGTTGAACTTTTTTCATTTACTTTTACGTTTTTTAATAAACTGTCATCAACTTCTTAGTATTAATAAAAGACAATATAATTACACAAATAAAAAAAAGTGCAATAAAGAATGCTGTAATTCCTACAGCAATACTTGAAGACTTCGCTCCAAAAATAGAAGAACTCCCTCCTCCAAACATGCCTCCTCCAATACCATCACCTTGTTCATCTTGCAATAATAATAGCAAAATAATTATAAATGAAATAATAATAAAAAATAAAAATGTTAAAAACTTAAATAATTCCAAAATAAACCCCTTTATTTGGCTATATTATTAATTATACTTAAAAAAGAATCAGCCTTTAAAGATGCACCACCAATCAATGCTCCATCAATGTCCTCTTCTCCCATAAGGTCTTCCACATTATTAATATTTACAGAACCACCATACTGAATAATAATACTATTTGCTGCTTCCTTTGAATATAAAGCTTCAATCTCAAGCCTAATTGCCCTATGAACTTCTTGTGCTTCTTCCTTTGTTGCTGTTTTACCAGTTCCAATTGCCCACACAGGCTCATAAGCCAAAATTATTCTATTAAGATCAGATTCAGGAACAGAAACTAATCCCCTTCTAACCTGATTTAAAACAATATCTAATGTTTGATTATTTTCTCTTCTCTTTTAAGATTTTCACCAACACAAAGAATCAAGTACTTAAATGGATGTCTAAGCCCTTGAAGAATTTTTTTATTTATCACCTCATCAGTATCACCAAGATAAGTTCTACACTCAGAATGACCAAGAATTACATAATCAACTCCAAATTCCAAAAGCATACTAGGTGAAATTTCTCCTGTTCTTGCTCCACTATTCTCATAAGACATATTTTGAGCACCAAGAAGAATATTACTTCCTTTAGTAACTTCACAAACTTTATAAAGAGATGTAAATGTGGGGGTTATCATAATCACAACATCATCCTTAACATATCTTACTCCGTCTACAATTTGTTTAGCCACACTTGCAGCCTCTACACTTGTATATGCATTTTCCAATTTCCCGCTAAAAATATCTTTCTCATTTCATTTTTCCAAAACTTTTATACCCGGCAAAATTTTTCCCTCAAGATATTCAAGAGAAGCACCACCCCCTGTTTGAAACATGAGTTATCTTTCCAGATAAATTAAACTTATTAACAGCAGCTACTGAATCCCCTCCACCAACAACTGTAATACCAGAACAATTTGATACACATTCTGCAACTTTTGCTGTTCCTTTAGAAAATGAATCAAACTCAAACACTCCAAGAGGACCATTCCAAATTACAGTTTTTGCACTAACAAGAGATTCCTCAATTTTTCTTAAAGTTTTATTACCAATATCCATTCCAATCTTATCATCTGGAATATCAATAGAATCAATATATTCAGGAATAGAATCTTCTTTAAAATCACTTGCAACAACATGGTCAAGAGGCAAAATAACTTCTACACCTAATTCTTTTGCTTTTTGTAAAAAAGATGCAGCTACATCAATATATTCATTTTCTAAAAGAGATCTCCCATATGATGTCCCTTAATTTTTAAAAAAGTATATGCCATTCCACCACCAATTATCATAACACTTGCTCTTTGCAAAAGAGATTCCAATACTGCAATTTTTGATGAAACTTTTGAACCGCCAATTATTGCAACAAATGGCTTTTCAGGCTCTTTTAAAATTCTTCCTAAAATTCATTTTCTTTTTCTATCAAAAACCCACCTACAGCTGGCAAATAAGTTGCAAGACCTACTGTAGAAGCATGTGCTCTGTGAGCACTGCCAAAAGCATCATTTACAAAAACATCACCATTTTGTGATAAATTCTTTGCAAAATCATCACAATTTTCCTCTTCTGACTTATGAAATCTTACATTTTCAAGTAAAACAACATCTCCATTCTTCATACAAGAAACAATAGCAGACACTTCATTACCTATACAATCAGGAAGCATCTTGACATCTTGCCCTAAGAGTTCTGATAATCTTTTAGCAACAGGCCTAAGAGAATATTTAAAATTTTTCTCTCCTTTTGGCCTACCCAAATGACTCATAAGAATAACTCTAGCGCCTTGCGATCTAAGATACTCTATTGTTGGCAATGCAGCTCTAATTCTAGTATCATCAGTAATGTTCCCATCTTTTAAGGGAACATTAAAATCACATCTTACTAAAGCACGCCTACCTAAAAAGTCAAAATCTTTTATTGTTTTTATTGACATTTATAATTACCTCAAGATTATTTTATCTCTTATTTAACTAATTTTTGTGCAAGATCAACTACTCTTGTAGAATATCCAAACTCATTATCATACCATGAAAGCACTTTAACAAAACCGCTTAATAAAACCATTGTCTCAAGACCATCAACTATTGAAGAATGAGAATTTCCCTTAATATCTGAAGATACTATTGGATCTTCTGTATATCCTAAAATACCACTCAATTCTCTAGACTCTGATGCCTTCTTAAGTGCAACATTGATCTCTTCCTTTGTAATATCTTTTTTCTTAAGTTGTACTGTAAAATCAACAACAGAACCTGTTGGTACAGGAACTCTCATAGAAGTACCATTAAGCTTACCCTTAAGCTCAGGCAAAACAAGCCCAACAGCTTTAGCAGCACCTGTTGAAGTAGGAATAATTGAAAGAGCCCCAGCCCTTGCTCGTCTAAGATCAGCATGTGGGAAGATCAAGTATTTTTTGATCATTTGTATAAGCATGAACAGTAGTCATAAGTCCTTGTTCAATACCAAAAGTTTCATGTAATACCTTCGCAAGAGGTGCAAGACAATTGGTTGTGCATGAAGCATTAGATACAGCTTTTAAATCAGAAGTAATCTCGTGCTCATTTACACCAAGTACGATTGTCTTAATCTCATCCTTAGCAGGAACAGTTAAAATTACTTTCTTAGCACCAGCATGATCAACATGATCAAGATACCCACCTTTATCACTAGTTGCTGATGAAAAAAACACCAGTTGACTCAATTACAACATCAATCCCAAGTTTGCCCCAAGGAAGATTTTTTGGATCTCGTTCAGCAATAATCTTTATCTCTTTACCAATCTACTATAATTGCTCCATCTCTTGCTTCAACCTTTTTATTATATATCCCAAAAGTTGAATCATACTTCAAAAGATGCGCAAGTGTTTTAGGATTTGTTAAGTCATTTACTGCAACAACTTCAAGTCCTCTCTCAAAAGCAATTTTAAAAACATTTCTACCTATACGCCCAAAACCATTAATGGCTATCTTCATACAAATCCTCCGTCTATTTTTTATTATCTACTAGAATTATTAAATAATAAATTAATTAATTACAAGTGTCAAACTATCTTTTTATAAAGACAGTATAACCTTCTTGAATATAATCTCTTAAAAGAGCAGGTGAGCTTAAAATTCCTCTAGAAATATAATCACTAACCTCTTCAATAAAGATTTCACCAAGAATATCTGATTTATTATAACTAATAAAGCTAGAATTATCGCTATTATATTTTAAAGCTCCTTCTTTAAGAACTAAAAATACGTCACCTTTTTTTTGCATTATTTAAATGACCAAGATTAATAAGAACATCGTCTTTATCAATCTTAAGTATTTTGCCTCTTTTAGGTAAATAATCATTAAATCCCTATAAAAAGAAGTCAAAATATCACTTAAATATAAAACTCCTCCAGAATTATAATTAAAACTCTGTACCTTAACCCCAGTTTTACCTGAAAAAATATCTACCTTTAAACTAGCTGAATTTTTAAAAACATCTACATCAAGATCAAACATTAAAAAACAAATCAAGATTATTACTTCTTGCATAAGAAAATTCTTCAGAAAAACTATTTACCAAATAATCCTTATTTTTATCATAATTAAACCTATAATTAATTACTTCTATATTTAAATCACGTTCAAGTATCCTCTCAGCATATCGCAAAATCATATCATTTGCACCAAAAAACCTTGTTTTCATCTTGAGTAAAAATACCTATCTTATAAACTGTCTGATTATCATAAAGCTTATTTAAATCTCCAATGGTCTTATAACCATATTTAAAAAACAAAGAACTTCGAATATCAAATGCAACTGTATCGTAAAAATCCAAAATTTTAGAATCTGTACTTTTCCTTTGCTCAACCAAATAATAAAGCTCCTCATAAGCCATCATATCCAAATTCATAAACTTATAAATTTTCGCGAGTAAAAAACCTAGCGTTATCATTATCAGGATAAATATCAATAGCATTCTTTACATTAAATATTGCTCTATTTAAATTTAAATTTTTAAAAGCCTTAAATCCCTCATCTGCATACCTATTAGAAATTTCTATGTTAGCACTAATTTTTTTATTTTTTTGAACAGAATTCCTAAAATTAGCAACAAAAAAACTTCCCTCAAGAGCTATATTGTAAAACTCCAAATCCTTCTTCATATCTTTAGCCCTTTCCAAATTTAAAATAGCTTCGCCAACTTCACCAAGCTTTAAATAAGAATAACCAAGTAAATATAAAGTTCATCAGAATTCTGATCGATTAACAGAGCCTTTGAAGAATATGGACAGCATCTTCATATTTAGACTGATATAAATAAACAAGAGCAAGTAAACGATAAGCATCAACAAGACCAAGGTTTTGATAAGTAGTTTTAACTAACATTAAGTAATTTTGAGCATATTTTTCAGCAACTCCTAAATCGTTAATTTTAATAGAAAATTCCGTTACTTTTTTATGAAAACTTGGCAAAGAAGTAAAATTGCTCTTCACTTTGTTTATTAAATACTGAGCCTTCTCATTCATATTCAATTTTTCATAAATATTTATAAGATGTTCAAATGCATTATAATTTGTCTGATCATATTCAAGAATAGACAGATAATAATTAGCAGCTGCAATTAGTAAACCTTCTGTCTCAAATATTGTAGCAAGTCCAACTAAAGCATCAATATTATTTTTTTGAGTGGAGAGAACTTCCGAATAAAACTTTTTAGCCTGTTGTGTACCATTATTTTTAAGCAATATATTTGCATAAAGAATTTTATATTCGGTATCACCATTTGACATTTTATAAGCTTTTTCTATAAAAAATTGAGCCTGATTATATATCTTTAATTGATAATAAATTTTTGCAATAAATTTATATGCATCATAATAATTAGGATTAATTCTAATAGCCTCAAGAAGCTCATCAATAGCATCATAATACTTTTGCATAAGATAATATGTTTGTGCTTTTGATAATATTCTATTGCAGTTGTAGTAGAACCTATTAAACTCCCAAAATTTAAATTAAAAATTAAAAATATTGCCAAAAATCTGCTTAGATTCATAAACCTTCCTTCTGGGAAATTTTTATTACTTTAATATTTCTTTGATGCATATTCTTAATAGTAAACGTTAAATTATTATATTCTATCTTTTCATTTTTTAAAGGAATTCTCCCAAATAGATCATAAACAAAAACCCCCAAGAGTATCAAAGTCTCCATCTGGAAGACTTAATCCAAGCGATTCATTTAAATCTTCAATTAAAACTCTAGCCGTACAAAGATAACTACCATCTTCAAGAGGCACTATTTCATCTAACTCATTATCAAATTCATCTTGAATATCACCACAATCTCTTCAAGAATATCCTCAAGTGTCACAAGCCCTGCAACGCCTCCATACTCATCAACCACAATAGCAATATGAATATGATTTTCTTGAAACTCTTTTAAAAGTGAATCAATCTTTTTGCTCTCAGGAACGAACATGACTTTTCGCATAATATCTTTTAGATCTATGTCATAAAAATCTCTTTTACACATATGTAAAAGTATGTCTTTAGTATGAATTATTCCAATAATATCATCTATTGTTTCCCTATAAACGGGAAATCTTGAATGATTACTAGATGTTACAACTTTTAAAATTTCATCTTTGCTTGCATAATAATCAACAAAAACTACACTTATTCTTGGAATCATAATTTCTTTAACAATTGTCTCTTTAAGAGAATTAAAATTTTTCAGTAAAGAAGTCTCAAATCTCGACTTGGACTCAATATCTTTAAGCTCACTACCTTTTATTTTTCTATTTTTAAAACTCAAAAATTTGAACATCAAAATACCTTTCCGATTTCTCTTAAAACTTTTTCCTGAATAATTAACATCTCTTCATTTTGAAAGTTATTTGTTTTATGAGTATATCCTATTAAATGCAAAATACCATGTATAGTGACTCTTTGAAGCTCATTGTATATTTCAACATTAAATTCTAAAGAACTAAACTCTAAGTATTCAAGAGATATTACAAGATTCACCTTGTATCTTATAACTTATCCGTCCACTTTCTTCACAATAATTAAAAGAAAGAACATCAGTGGGTTCATGTTTTTTTCGAAATTCACTATTTAACTTTTGAATGTATTCATTATTGCAAAGGATAACAGCAATCTCATATTCTTTAATACAAAGAAAATCCAGAACAGATAAAATAAAATTATAATAAGCATCCAAATGATTAAACTCAACACCCTCTGTCCACAAGCTTAAATCCTGTTTTATCAATTTTACCATATCCTAGAATAATTATAACTTAAAAAAAATATTATATAAACAGACAAGAATTTAATTGTTTTTATTAAAAAATCTGAAAAATGCTAAATTTTAAACAACTCTTTTATTGTCTCTTCAAAAGAATTTTTTTGAATAAAACCAACAGAAACTTTTGGCTTTTCTCCAATAGGAATAAAAAGAATAGTAGGTAAGCTTTGTATACCAAGTGCCATAGAAACTCCCTGTTCTTTATCAGTATTCACTTTATAAAAATCAATTTTATCTACATATTTTTTTGAAAGCTCATCATAAATCGGAGCAAGCATTTTACATGGACCACACCAATCAGCATAAAAATCAATGACCGCAGGCTTACTGCCTTTAAATCTCCACTCCTTATCATTTTGATAATCAAAGACCTTATCAATAAATGCCTGATTAGTTAAATCAATTACCATATTTTCTCCTAAACTAGTCGATTTTTTATTATAACATAAATAAAATATAGTTAATAAGGAATTGGATATAGAAATGAATTTAATATTAATCAATTTAAATGAATTTAAAAATGGTATAATGCTCAACGATCCAAGAGTAAAACACATTACCGAAATATTAAAACTTAAAAATAACGAAACATTTAAATTTGGTATTATTGGAAAAGAGCCACATTTACTCATGCATATACAAAAAAGATATCAAACTTTTTTTTCAAGAAAATCATAAAATAACAAAATCAAACAAGCTAAAAAAATTAAAAGTAATAATTGGCTTAGTAAGGCCTATTGTAGCAAAAAGAATACTTAAACACCTTGGAAGCATTGGAATATCAGAACTTATTTTTTTTAATGCTCTACTTAGCGAAAAATCATATTCATGTTCTAAGCTTTTCAAAAAAAAGAATATGAAAAATATCTAATAGAAGGTGCAATGCAAGGTGGCATTACATACATACCAAAAGTCAGAATCTTTAATAATATAAAAGAAGTTCTAAAAAAAATAGAGTCTGAAAAATTTGATTCACCAAAAATATTACTTGAAAGAAGCAGCAAACATAAATTAATTGACCTTAATATACATACTAAAAATGCTATTATCATTATAGGACCAGAAAGAGGACTTATAACAAAAGAAATAATTTAATCAAAGAATATAATTTTAACGCTTACAACATTTCATCAAACATTTTAATGACAGAGACATCTACAATCGTAGCATCAACTATAATTACATCAAAAATGAATGACTAATAATATAAGAAAGTTATTAATTAGAATAGGAGCTTATTTATTTCATATATTATAAATTAATCGTTGCCACATTATAATACATTATAATATAATAATAGAAACCCTCTTTTATAATATAGATATTTCAATTTAATTGATACTAGCATATTAGCTTACTACTGTTTGATTTATAAGTTTATCATAAATATAAAGTTCAATTATAGGAACCTTTTAACACATCATAAGGCAATTTAATAACTCCCCCCTTTGATCTAAAAGAATAAAGCAGAGTACGATTACCATTAGAATCCTTGACCTTAACCATCATATCTACATTGGATGGATAAACATCTAATTTATAAGTCAAAATACCAAAAATATCTAAATCATTAGTCTTTGGTTCATTAATTACAATTGTTAATTTATCTAAATTTTTAACCTTACTTCCAGGGGGCGAAGATTGGGAAACAACAATTCCAACTCACTTCCATTTGATAAACTTATATCAAAATTAATCCCATCATTTAAAGAGAAATAACAGCATCTTTGTAATAAAGCCCAACATAATTTTTTAAATACTTAATATCATTATCTACAGGACCTTTGCTAACCAAAAATTGAAGATCAACTAAGCTTGCAATCTTAGTATCTGGAGCAGGTTCTTGCTGAATTATTGTTCCTTTTGGCAGAGTACTCTCAACTTCAATAGGGCTTTAATAAATGATAAAGCATCCTATTATTGCTAGTTAAATTAGCTGCCTTTAAATTAATAAGCACATCAGCAATATTTTTTCCAATAAAACTATCAATTTTAGTAACTACAGCTCCTTTACTAACAAAGATCTTAACCCTACTATCAAGTCTCAAAACAGTACCTGCTTTAGGACTTTGATCTATTACCTTCCCCTTATCAAGAGAAGTTGAGGAAAATTTAAGCTCAACATAAGGAATGAGTTCTTTATTTTGAAGCTCAGTAATTGCATCTTCAAGATGCAATTCAGTAAGATTTGGCACAATAACAAGATCACTACCCTTTAAAAATATAAAAAATATTGCAAACGAAATAATGAAAGAACCCAAAATAACAAGTACCAAGCCCTTAGCTATATACTTAGGCAAAGTAAGGATTTCTCTATCACAATTTTCATTTCCTTCATGCAAATTACTACTATTATTTAAATTTTGACTATTATCACAAGATAACTTACTATGCGACCTGTTATCACCTAATACCATATCATCTCCTTATATTTAAACTCTTAAGAAAAGACTTCACCTATTAAATTTCTACTCCCATTATAAAAGACTTATAATCCAAAATATTTTTACCAATTCGCTGAAGCTCCAA
>WOVY01008217.1:0-18863 GCA_013436015.1 Rhipicephalus annulatus
TGCTCCCGAGAGGGCTTGAACCTCCAACCTTTCAGTTAACAGTTGATCGCGCTAGCCAATTCTGCCACAGAAACAGTCGTGCTCCACTCGCACCACCGTCAGAACATTTCTCCAAAGCTATCAGCGCAAAGAAAAAAAGAGACACACCGCGCTCGGTAGGGCTTGAACCTACAACCTTTTCGTTAACAGCCAAACGCGCTAGCAAATTGCGTAACGGAGGTAGTCGTGCTCCACTCTTACCACCATCAGAACATTTTTCCAAAGGTATCAGCGAAAAAAAAGAGACACACCGCTCATGGAAGGGTTGGAACCTCCAACCTTTTGGTTAACAGCCCAACGCGCTGGTCAATTGCGCCATGGATACAGTCGTGCTCCACTCTCACCACGGTTAGAAGACTTCTCCAAAGATATCAGTGCAAAGAAAAAAAAGCGAAACGCCGCTCTCGGGAGGGCTCGAACCTCCAACCGGTCGGTAAACAGCCGATCGCGCTATCCAAATGCGCCACGTAGACAGTCGTGCTCTACTCTCACCACCATCAGTACATTTCTCCACAGCTATCAGCGCAAAGAAAAAGAGACACACCGCTCTCAGGAGGGCTCGAACGTCCAACCTTCTGCTTCGCAGCCGACGCACTAGCAGATTGCGCCACGGAGACCGTCGTGCTCCACTCTCACCACCGTCAGAACATTTCTCCAAAGCTATCAGCGCAAAATAAAGAGACACACCACTCTCTGGAGGGCTCGAACCTCCAACCTTTTGCTTAACAGCCGAACCCACTAGCCAATTGCGCCACGGAGACAGTCGTGCTCCACTCTCACCACAGTCAGAACGTTTCTCCAAAGCTATCAGCGCAAAGAAAAAAAGAGACACACTGCTCATGAGAGGGCTCGAACCTCCAACCTTTTGGTTAACAGCCGATCGCGCTAGCCATTGCACCACGGACCCAACCGCGCTCCACTCTCACCACCGTCAGAACGTTTCTCCAAAGCTATCGCGCAAAGAAAAAAGCGACACACTGCTCACGGGATGGCTCGAACATCCAACCTTTTGCTTAACAGCCGACGCACTAGCAGATTGCGCCACGGAGACCGTCGTGCTCCACTCTCACCACCGTCAGAACATTTCTCCAAAGCTATCAGCGCAAAATAGAGAGACACACCACTCTCGGGAGGGCTCGAACCTCCAACCTTTTGCTTAACAGGCGAACCCACTAGCCAATTGCACCACGGAGACAGTCGTGCTCCACTCACACCACAGTCAGAACGTTTCTCCAAAGCTATCAGCGCAAAGAAAAAAAGAGACACACTGCTCTCGGGTGGGCTTGAACCTCCAACCTTTTGGTTAACAGTTGATCGCGCTAGCTGATTCTGCCACGGAAACAGTCGTGCTCCACTCTCACCACCGTCAGAACATTTCTCCAAAACTATCAGCGCAAAGTAAAAAAAAGACACACCGCTCTCGGGAGGGCTCGAACCTCCAACCTTTTGGTTAATAGCCGAACGCGCTAGCCAACTGCGTCACGGAGGTAGTCGTGCTCCACTCTCACCACCGTCAGAACGTTTCTCCGAAGCTATCAGCGCACAGAAAAAAAGAGACACACCGCTCATGGGAGGGTTCGAACCTCCCATCTTTTGGTTAACAGCCCAACGCGCTAGCAAATTGTGCCACGGAGACATTCGTGCTCCACTCTCACGACGGTCAGAACATTTCTCCAAAGCTATCAGCGCAAAGAAAAAAATCGACACACTGCTCCCAGGAGGGCTCGAACCTCAAACCGTTTGCTTAACAGCCGACGCACCAGCAGATTGTGCCACGGAGACAGTCGTGCTCCACTCTCACCACCGTCAGAACACTTCTCCAAAGCTATCAGCGCAAAGAAAAAAAGAGAGACACACCGCTCTCGGGAGGGCTCGAAGCTCCAACCTTTTGCTTAACAGCCGACGCACCAGCACATTGCGTCACGGAGGTAGTCGTGCTCCACTCTCACCACCATCAGAACATTTTTCAAAGGCATCAGCGCAAAGAAAAAAAGAGACACACCGCTCATGGGAGGGTTCGAACCTCCAATCTTTTCGTTAACAGTTGATTGCGCTAGCCGATTCTGCCACGGAAACAGTCGTTCTCTACTCTCACCACCGTCAGAACATTTCTCCAAAGCTATCAGCGCAAAGAAAAAAAAGAGACACACCGCTCTCGGGAGGGCTCGAACCTCCAACTTTTGGCTTAACAGCCGACGCACTAGCAGATTGCGCCACGGAGACAGTCGTGCTCCACTCTCACCATTGTCGGAACATTTTTAAATAGCTGTCAGCGCAAAGAAAAAAGCGAAACGCCACTCCCGGGAGGACTCGAAACTCCAACCTTTCGGTCAACAGCTGAACGCGCTACCCAATCGCGCCAAGGAGATAGTCGTGCTCTACTCTCACCACCGTCACAACATTTCTCCAAAGCTATCAGCGCAAAGAAAAAACGACACACTGCTACCGGGAGGGCTTGAACCTCCAACCTTTCAGTTAACAGTTGATCGCGCTAGCTGATTCTGCAATGGAAACGGTCGTGCTCCACTCTCGCCACCGTCAAAACATTTCTCCTAAGCTATCAGCGCAAAGAAAAAAGAGACACACTGCTCTGGGGTGGGCTCGAACTTCCAACCTTTTGGTTAACAGTTGATCGCGCTAGCCGATTCTGCCACGGAAACAGTCGTGCTCCACTCTCACCACCGTCAGAACATTTCTCCAAAGCTATCAGCGCAAAGAAAAAAAGAGACACACCGCTCTCGGGAGGGCTCGAACCTCCAATCATTTGGTTATTAGCCGAACGCGCTAGCCAATTGCGTCACGGAGGTAGTCGTGCTCCACTCTCACCATTTTCGGAACATTTTTCCAAAGGTATCAGCGCAAAGAAAAAAAGAGACACACCGTTCATGGGAGGGTTCGAACCTCCCACCTTTTGGTTAACAGCCCAACGCGCTAGCCAATTGTGCCACGGAGACAGTCGTGCTCCACTCTCACAAAGGTCAGAACACTTCTCCAAAGATATCAGTGCAAAGAAAAAAAGCGGCACACCGCTCATGGGAGGGCTCGAACCTCCAACCTTTTGCTTAACAGCCGACGCACGAGTAAATTGCGCCACAGAGACTGTCATGCTCGACTCTCACCACTGTCGGAACATTTCTCCATAGCTGTCAGCGCAAAGAAAAAGCGAAACGCCGCTCCCAGGAGGGCTCGAACCTCCAACCTTTCGGTAAACAGCCAATCGCGCTATCCAAATGCGCCACGTGGACAGTCGTGCTCTACTCTCACCACCATCAGAACATTTCTCCACAGCTGTCAGCGCAAAGAAAAAAAAGAGACACACCGCTCTCGGGAGGGCTCGAACCTCCAACCTTTTGGTTAACAGCTGAACGCGCTAGCCGATTGCGCCAAAGAAATAGTCGTGCTCTACTCTCACTACCGTCAGAACATTTCTCCAAAGCAATCAGCGCAAAAAAGCGACACACTGCTCCCGGGATGGCTTGAACCTCCAAACCTTCAGTTAACAGTTGATCGCGCTAGCCGATTCTGCCACGAAAACAGTCGTGATCCACTCTCGCCACCGTCAGAACATTTCTCTAAAGCTATCAGCGCAAAGTAAAACCAAGAGACACCGCTCTCGGGAGGGCTCGAACCTCCAACCTTTGGTTAACAGCCGAACGCGCTAGCCAATTGCGTCACGGAGGTAGTCGTGCTCCACTCTCACCACCATCAGAACATTTCTCCATTGCTGTCAGCGCAAAGAAAAAGCGAAACGCCGCTCCCGGGCAGGCTCCAACCTCCAATCTTTCGGTAAACAGCCGATCGCGCTAGCCAAATGCGCCACGTAGACAGTCGTGCTCTACTCTCACCACCGTCAGAACATTTCTCCACAGCTGTCAGCGCAAAGAAAAAAAGAGACACACCGCTCTCGGGAGGGCTCGAACCTCCAACGTTTTGGTTAACAGCTGAACGCGCTAGCCAATTGCGCCAAGGAGATAGTCCTGCTGTACTCTCACCACCGTCAGAACATTTCTCCAAAGCTATCAGCGCAAAGAAAAAAGCGACACACTGCTCCCGGGAGGGCTTGAACCTCCAACCTTTTAGTTAACAGTTGATCGCGCTAGCCGATTTTGCCACAGAAACAGTCGTGCTCCACTCGCACCACCGTCAGAACATTTTTCCAAAGCTATCAGCGCAAAGGAAAAAAAAGAGACACACCGCTCTCGGTAGGGCTTGAACCTCAAACCTTTTGCTTAACAGCCGACGCACCAGCAGACTGCGCCACGGAGACAGTCGTGCTTTACTCTCACCACCGTCAGAACATTTCTCCAAAGCTATCAGCGCAAAGAAAAAAAAGAGACACACCGCTCTCGGGAGGGCTCGAACCTCCAACCTTTTGCTTAACAGCCGACGCACTAGCAGATTGCGCCACGGAGACAGTCGCGCTCCACTCTCACCACCGTCAAAACATTTCTCCAACGCTATCAGCGCACAGAAAAAAAAGAGGCACACCGCTCTCGGGAGGGCTCGAACCTCCAACCTTTTGGTTAACAGCCGAACGCGCTAGCCAATTGCGTCACGGAGGTAGTCGTGCTTCACTCTCACCACCATCAGAACATTTTTCAAAGGTATCAGCGCAAAGAAAAAAAGAGACACACCGCTCATGGGAGGGCCCGAACCTCCAATCATTTGGTTAACAGTTGATCGCGCTAGCCGATTCTGCCACGGAGACCGTCGTGCTCCACTCTCACCACCGTCAGAACATTTCTCCAAAGCTATCAGCGCAAAAAAAAAGAGACACACCGCTCTCGGGAGGGCTCGAACTTCCAACCTTTTGGTTAACAGCCGAACGCGCTAGCCAATTGCGCCACGGAGACAGTCGTGCTCCACTCTCACCACGGTCAGAACGTTTCTCCAAAGCTACCAGCGCAAAAAAAGCGACACACTGCTCCCGGGAGGGCTCGAACCTCCAACCTTTTGCTTAACAGCCGACGCACCAGCAGATTGCGCCACGGAGACAGTCGTGCTCCACTCTCACCACCGTCAGAACATTTCTCCACAGCTTTCAGCGCAAAGAAAAAAGAGACACAACGCTCTCGGGAGGGCTCGAACCTCTAACCTTTTGGTTAACAGCTGAACGCGCTAGCCAATTGCGCCAAAGAGATAGTCGTGCTCTACTCTCACTACCGTCAGAACATTTCTCCAAAGCTATCAGCGCAAAAAAAGCGACACACTGCTCCCGGGATGGCTTGAACCTCCAACCCTTCAGTTAACAGTTGATCGCGCTAGCCGATTCTGCCACGAAAACAGTCGTGCTCCACTCTCGCCACCGTCAGAACATTTCTCCAAAGCTATCAGCGCAAAGAAGAAAGCGAAACGCCGCTCCCGGGTGGGCTCCAACCTCCAATCTTTCGGTAAACAGCCGATCGCGCTAGCCAAATGCGCCACGTAGACAGTCGTGCTCTACTCTCACCACCGTCAGAACATTTCTCGACAGCTGTCAGCGCAAAGAAAAAAGAGACACACCGCTCTCGGGAGGGCTCGAACCTCGACCTTTTCGTTAACAGCTGAACGCGCTAGCCAATCGCGCCAAGGAGATTGTCGTGCTCTACCCTCACCACCGTCAACACATTTCTCCAAAGCTATCAGCGCAAAAAAACGACACACTGCTCCCGGGAGGGCTTGAACCTCCAACCTTTCAGTTAACACACAGTAAAAATTTTTACACCCAGAAGGGTGTAAATGAGCTTGTCCCGTGGACGACACCCTAAGGGTGTTAATTCAGCACCTTCCAAAAAGGGTGCTTTTTCATGCACCCTTAGAATAGGGTGTACATGTAAAAAAACTGTAGGGTGTTAAAAAAACACCCTTAAGGAAGGGTGCCTTCGATGTCCATCACTTTTTTAGCAACCTCTGAGGAGGGTGCGAGAAGGGTGCACAAGGGTGTTGAGTGCCCATGGCAGGGGTGCCAGTATTCTTTTAGACTGCACTAATAGATATCAGCATGCACTGATTACACACTACTTGAAGAAAGTGCTCCTCATTATCAATGGTGCGCCACCTGTCGAGCTCCATTCATTGCGTCTGGGCAAAAATATAAACGCGTGCCATCGTGTATGAACTTGTGCTGGATCGATATATACTTCACAGTATATGCATAATGCGCGTTACAGAAAATGAAGCCTTGCTGCCCTTGCATATTGCGTTTATTTAATAGGCAAATAAAACAAACTTTTCTTCTGCCACACAACTTTTTCACCAGATATACGTTCACGTATACGTACACGTCACATGCAACACCTCAAATGTTTATTATATTTATTCAGTTTCACTTCATTGACAATTCTTTGCAACATACAATTACACTGGTTTCAGTTTAGTATACTGCTTCAAGTACATAGAGACTACAAATGAAAATAATATACGCTAATATATCCCTATAAGTCTTTCAAGTATCTACAATCCTAGTGGTTTCCAGTTTAATACTCCTTCATGTACACAATCGGTTAATAGGAATGAAATACAGGCATATATATACTTATGATTCTTTCAAATATATACAATCAGCATGATTTCACTATATACGCCTTCATGTACACAATCGTTCCCAAGAAGTGATGCATACAAAAATATATATGGATAGTGTTTTCAAATGTATATAATCACAGTAGATTAAGCTTTGTATTCCTGGTTGTATAAAAATTGGTTATGAGAAATGATGTACATGCAAACATATACGGGTTTTTGCACATATAACTTTAGCGAATACTTAAGAAACCAATACAATGATCAGAAACACAATAAGCTAAAAACGAACACAAAACTGAGTCAAAACACACAAAAAACAAAAGAGGTAATGCATAATTATGGCTAATGACACAGCTGGGTCACTTTATGCCAAATGTCCCAGCCATTTTGGCAACCATCTCAAATGTATTCGAAAAATTCGTGCTGCATTGAAAATAGTGAACTTCTGGAATATTTAGGAGAGGAAAAATATTTGGTCACGTGGCTGCCTTCTGAACTTCCTGGAATGCCGTCTAGGTGTTGTATGTGAAAAATTTTATTTTAAAAGCACCGCTCCTTCTTTTCATACGAAACTCGGTCTACGTGTTACGTAACAAGAGCTTAATTTGGGAGAGTTGGTTCATCGTGGTTGCGTGCTAGTCACAGCGCGACAACTTTCGGAAGAGACAGAAAGGACAGGAAAGAGCACCGACTGTCAACTGAATTTAATGAATGTGCTACGAGCGCTTTTATACGGAGTACAAGAACCGTGTTCATGCGCGACGACACGTGTGAGCACTACAAAATAATCTTTAACTGTGAAAAGAATACTCCCTCTCGGAAAGGATAAGTGAACGTGTAGTGATGCACTGATCATTGGTTTACCTGATAAAAAATACTTCTACAAACATTAAATTGGCATTAAGTAAACTTATTCTCGTGACGAATGGGGCAAGATTGACTATTCCTGTTGCTGTTTAGTACACACACTTTTGAAAGCTTGCAAGGGGTGGAAAACAACACGCTAATATCATATCTGCTGGCTATTTTTTTAATTGTGAGACACATGATGTGGTATAACATGCAAAGGTTTTGGTCATTGTTTTTTGTTGGTCCTGTCTAACTTTACTTTCTGCAGGAGGGTTTTGCAAACGGGTGTGATGATTCTGTTGGGATACCCAGCATCTTTTAGTCTTTTAATCTGGTTTTTAAACCTGACCTCACCCTTGTGCTAACATGACTTCTGAAGGGTGGCCTGAGTACATGTGGTATCAATTCCTCTTTCTACTAATTTTGAATGCCCACTATCAAAAGGCAGAACATTCTTAGCACTCCTGGGCTGATAGCACCAGCCAATACCCCAACAGCATCATCACAGTTGTTTGTGAAACCCTCCTGCAGAAAGTAAAGTTAAAGGAAGCAGGACCAAAAGAAAAAGAGAATGACCAATCACCTTTGCATGTCACACGGTACTACGTACATAAGGTGTCTCACAATTTTAGGAAAAGAGCCAGCAGATATGACATTGTTGTTTTCCACCCCTTGCAAGCTTTCAAAAGTGCATGTACTTACAGCAACAGGAATAGTCAATCTTGCACCATTCGTCACTAGAATAGGTTTACTGAATGCAAATCTAATGTGTATAAGATACCGCTAACATGTGGAAAAGTAAACAGGACAAACTGGGCAATGCTTCAATGATCAAGCAAGACAGCATGCTTTAAATGTTAAGAAGAACTATAGTAGTCTCATGGCCGGACACCGTAAAGAATGTAAGTGTAGTCCTAGGTTTCATAAAACACGGTTTTTGAAAAAAAAGCAAGCAGAAAAATGATAGATTTTAGAACTCTTTATCAGGAAGGCCAAGGATCAATGCATCAGTACACCTTCACTTATCTTTTCCGAAAAAGAGTATTCTTTTCTCGGTTAAAATTATTTTGTCATGGTCACACATGTGTTGTTGCAGATGAGCCCTGGTCTTGTGCTCAGTATAAAAACGCTCGTAGCACCTTCAATATAATTCAGTTGACAGCGCTCTTTCCTGTCCTTTTTGCGATAAGATTTTTATTACAGAAAGAATTTCATTTTCTTACAATTTAGGTATAATGATGAGTTTTCATTGTATCACAACATGGAGCAAATTGCATCTCAATACGGACAAAAATCACAATTTTGTGAAATTCGTGATATTTTCTCGTATATTTTAGCAGCTTGAGAGGTCTAAAGATATTTTTTCCTCAAAATATACCTTCTGTGGAGTAAATATTCACTGCCCAGATATTCATACAAAGTGCAATATTGCAATAAAAGATGCAAACATAACACATTTTGGCTTTATTCTTGAAAGCGAATGTGGCTAAAAATTTGCACTATTACTATTGAGCTTCAAATACCTTACAGAAGCACATTTACTTAACAGGTAGACCGAATTTGCTTTAGAAAAAATAAGCGGTAGTTTTAAAACGAAATTTTCCACAAACAGCACACAGACGGCATTATGCCTGGAAGTTATAAGCTAGCCACATGAACAAAACTTTTTTTCTCGCTGAAATATTCTAGCAGTTCACTGTTTCCAACGCAGTAAGTCAGCACTTTTTTTTTCAAATACAATTCAGCTGGTCGCCAAAGTGGCTGGGACGTTTGGCATGGAATGGTCCAGCTATATTTAAGCAAAATAACTTACACAAATAACAATGTTTGTTCATCTACCATGACCACACTAGAAAAAGTTGTTCAGGCATGGTGACACTAAAATTTTCAGCGTCGTACTGCCTGAACAACTTCTTTGATAAACTCCAAACTCACGCCGAGAAAAATCCGCTCAATCACGGTGGTTGTTAAAGGCCTTGCGGCCGTAGCCAATGTTGAAAATAAAAAAAAATCAACTCATCAGTGCTGTCACTCCTTCTTCGTCATTACTGACACGGAAGATTTTTCGGTTATCCATGTGGAGGTTCAGGAAGTAGGCTTGCTCTAGGCTGGGGCCGGGGTAGACTACGCAGGACGTCAGCGGCACCCTCTCATCCTGTAATAAGAGCAAATATGACTTCTCTTAAAAGGATGTTCGTGCTGTTCTGGCAGCACCATATATAAAGAATGTGTAGTGTGTATCCTTCGAAATGGCGTGTAATTGACATTACACTGAACTCGAAGCATACAACCCATACATTCTAATAATTTCGTATGATAAAGATAAGAGTTTTCCAGCATACATCAAATTCCCGAAATGAGGTGAAGTGTAAGACTACAGCTCGAAAATGGCACTTACGAAAGCCTGAACTCACCTAAGAATCAAATTCCTTATAGGGTAGTGAGCCAGTGTGAAAAACAATTCCTAAAGTACAACGCTCAGAACATGTAACATTAATGAAAATGCACAAGAAACTCACCTCTTCATGTACACTGAAGACATCTCTGCTTTCTCTTTTACATGAGAACAAATTATCTTGGGCGTGGCACTAGCGAAGAGGTCTGCAAAAAAAAGTAAAAGATTTACTGACTTTAATCAGGCCTCTAACAATCTGAGGAATTATTACAAGTCACCAATCAGTGCAATTCTGACTGCCTCTATAAGGGCATCAAAAATGAACAATTTTCTCGTTCTTTCTACCCTCACAAGACGCTCCGTCAATGGAATCTAATCCAAATTTGACGCTGTGCTTCCTATTTGCCTGCTTGCTAGACGTAGGGCTGCGAACATGTGTTTTGTGCACCTAATCTAGCACAGAAATTCGTCATCTATAATTCAATCATCTTAATTCATTGTAAATTGATGAAAGATGTGATAGCTCGTCCAGTTTTTAAAGAGTTGCGGGCTTGCAATAGGCACTGCCTTGCACGTATGAAAGTACTTCTTTAAAAAAAAATTCAAAGCTTGCTTTCAGAAAAAGCGTCTGGCATATTTCGACAACCAAGCCCATCCTCTGATGGCAATCAGGGGCACGCTATTAGCGATTATTGACTACGGGATTTACAAACGTAACCCGTGCCTAAATACTCAGTTAAACACAATCACGCAAGTAAGAGCGCTCGAACGCGGCAACGCGCGCGGACGCCGACTACGTTGCAGCAGCCATGCATGGCTTATGCTAGAGCAACCGCACATAGATCCAACAGTCACGTATACTCTCTCGATTCTGTTATAACGCCGAACATTATCGCAGATGAAAGCGAAGCACGAAAACAGCAAACAGAAACGAGGGAAAACAACGCACGGCAATGGCCACAACAACGCGCCTTTGGAAGTCTGCTAGATCTTTCCCTGTTGCTGGCGGCACTTGTCCTAAATAGCTGAAAAGACTGAGGCGCACGTGCTGGGAGCATCGCGGCATATCAGCACCTCCAACTATACCGTCTTTAAGCAAAAAAAAAGCCATTTCGTACAGTGCGCCTTTGTACATAATTCTTGCTTTTTCTTTTCGCTTACACCTACAGAAGCACGTTGCACATTTGAGTATTAATAGAAATGTTATTACGATGTAGCCCAAAGCACATCTTAAAACAATATCAATCACTTTGTGCAGTGTAGAGACAATGTGCGATCAGCAACTAATCCCGCCCTTGTTAAGTGATCACATCACTCACTGTATGAGTGATGCAGGCACTTACACAACATCGCGCTTAGCAGTGTGAACTCGTTAAGTCACACGTTTAATCGGGCATCTGCAACAGACCCGCGAACGCATGCTGTTGTAAATGGCTGGCAGCTTACTTCGGCAGAGCTGCTGCAGGCGCCCAGCAAGCGCTGTAGGATTACTACCTACGAAAACAGTACACTCACCGTTAACAGGCCCACGTTGTCCGTGTCCGCCACTCCATGAATATTCCTTAATCCGAGCGTCACTTCGAACACGGTGTCATGCGTGACCACCATTGAATATGCGCCTGTTCGCTAGAACACACACAGCGACCAAGACCCCAGACCAACGCAACGCATTTGAAAGACGATGAGACAGAGGGAGCAACGTTAAGAGAGAGAAAGAGGAGGCACTGGCGGCGGCGTGGCGGCGCCGCAGCTGTCCACGCAGGTGTTCGGTGACGCAACTCTTCGCTTATCTACGCCGCCGTTGTGGGAGCAACGCTGGCCGGGGGGTGAGCGGGGGAGGGGGGGAGGAGCGGGAAACCCGCCAAGGCGGCGCCGAAAGGCAAACGCTATGGCGCATACGGCGGACCGCCGTTCGGCGCGGAATGACTCCTTGTAAACGGCAACTCTCCTCCCAGCCAGTCGCACAGCGACGCAGATTATTTACCAGCCTCGGGTTCTTTGAGTATTTTGACGGAATGCGATTGCAGTGGGCGAAAAATAGTGAAGCAAAACTTGCGCAAAACAAAGTGCACCATGGAATGGCCAGAAACAATAATTATTTCGTCCTCGGTGGCATTAGCGGGAGAGCATCGCCACACCTTTTTCCAGAGGAATTTCTTTTCGCATTGTCTGTGTCTGGCTATTCCACGTATGGTGCCGCAAACACTGAATGCGTAGTCGAAGCTGGAACAAATTAATCCACAGTCGCGGATGTTTATTACAAGGCTTGTCACGCACCACGAAACGTGCCGAGGTTGTTATAACAAACGTTTTGCTGACCACATGATCAGCACATAATTCCATATGGTTGCCCAATGAGCTAGCTAAGCACCTGTAGCAAAGGCACGGCACGTTCTTGTTAAACGTTGTTAATATAAACGATGGTTGGGCATAAGTGCAGTGACAGCTTTCCGTGTGAATTGGTCATAACCCACGTTTTCGAGCGTAGAAGCGCCTCAGCGGACCTAATCAGCTACCACAGCAAGTTCGTAAGCAATGATTTGGTACGAAAGTGTGCAGCTGTTTTCCATGTACTGAATAGTCCGTGTACAGTGCGTTGACCACCGCCATTTCTTAAGCCACCTCCCATATAGACTCCCAGTCTGAACAGGTGTGGGACCTGCCCCCCCCCCCCCCGCACACACACACGAAATTTGAGGGCGCACGGGCTGATACACACGCATACTTATTCACAGGCGCACACACATACACGTATACACACATACGGCAACACATACACGCGACCGTAAACGCACGCATGCATGGGCGTACACATGTGCACAGGCACGCTAACACAAGCACGGACTCGCACATACACGCGCACGCACACATGCACGGGTGTACACACAATCGCGCTTACACGCGAACACATGCTCAGGCTCACGCACACCCACCCATACTCGGGCGAACATTATGTTCCTGTATATAATCCACCGCAAACATGTAGCTTATAACCAACGCTAAGGAAAGCTTTCGTAACATGGATTGCAGTTAATTGCCATTATAGATGAAACGCGATTTGCTTCTGCTGACATTCTGCTGTATTCGGAGAGCACCTTCACACATTCTAAGTCAATTAGGCCGTCATTTAACGCAAGGTCCACATATTCGTGCAGTAGCTGTGTTGCTCAGCCGCCAATCTGAAGGTCGCGGGTTCGATGCCGGCCGTGGCAGTCGAATTAAGGCGGAGGTGAAAATGTGGAAGCCTTTGCACTGTGCGATATGAGCGCTCATTAAAGAACACCAAATGGTGAAAATCTGCAGCCTTCCACTACGACGACCCTCATAATCACATCGAGGTTTTTGAGACGTAAAATCACAAATATTGTAATTATGTGTTCTTCTTATGCTGCATATTCCATCCGATGAATCGGCACCTACACCCTTCTCAGCCACAAAAGCACCCTTAGAGCCTATTTTAGGGTGCTATCGAGGCAAGCACCCAAACAATAGGGTGCTTTTTTTTCAATCGACCATTTATGGGTGTTAAAGGGTGTTGCAAAGGGTGCTTTCTCGTAAAAGCACCCTTTTTACACCCTTTTGGGTGCAAAAATTTTTACTGTGCAGTTGATCGCGCTAGCCGATTCTGCCACGGAAACAGTCGTGCTCCACCCTCGCCACCGTCAAAACATTTCTCCAAAGCTGTCAGCGCAAAGAAAAAAAAGAGACACACTGCTCTCGGGTGGGCTCGAACCTCCAACCTTTTGGTTAACAGTTGATCGCGCTAGCCGATTCTGCCACGGAAAAAGTCGTACTCCACTCTCACCACCGTCAGAACATTTCTCCAAAGCTATCAGCTCAAAGAAAAAAAAAGAGACACACCACTCTTGGGAGGGCTCGAACCTCCAACCTTTTCCTTAACAGCCAACGCACTAGCAGATTGCGCCACGGAGACAGTCGTGCTCCACTCTCACCACCGTCAGAACATTTCTCCAAACCTATCAGCGCAAAGAAAAAAAAGAGACACACCGCTCTCGGTAGGGCTCGAACCTCCAACCTTTTGGGTAATAGCCGAACGCGCTATCCAATTGCGTCACGAAGGTAGTCGTGCTCCACTCTCACCACCGTCAGAACGTTTCTCCAAAGCTATCAGCGCAAAGAAAAAAAAGAGACACACTGCTCTCGGGAGGGCTCGAACCTCCAACCTTCTGCTTAGCAGCCGACGCACTAGCAGATTGCGCCACGGAAACCGTCTAGCTCCACTCTCACCACCGTCAGAACATTTCTCCAAAGCTATCAGCGCAAAAAAAGAGACACACCGCTCTCCGGAGGGCTCGAACCTCCAACCTTTTGGTTAACAGCCAAACGCGCTAGCCAAATGCGCCACACAGACAGTCGTGCTCCACTCTCACCACGGTCAGAACGTTTCTCGAAAGCTACCAGCGCAAAGAAAAAAAGCGACACACTGCTCCCGGGAGGGCTCGAACCTGAAACCTTTTGCTTAACAGCCGACGCACCAGCAGATTGCTCCAAGGAGACAGTCGTGCTACACTCTCACCACGGTCAGAACGTTTCTCCAAAGCTATCAGCGCAAAGAAAAAAAAGAGACACACCGCTCATGGGAGGGCTCGAACCTCCCATCTTTTGGTTAACAGCCCAACGCGCTAGCAAATTGTGCCACGGAGACAGTCGTGCTCCACTCTCATCACGGTCAGAACATTTCTCCAAAGCCATCAGCGCAAAGAAAAAAAGCGACACACTGTTCCCAGGAGGGCTCGAACCTCAAGCCTTTGCTTAACAGCCCAACGCGCTAGCCAATTGTGCCACGGAGACAGTCGTGCTCCACTCTCACCACGGTCAGAACATTTCTCCAAAGATATCAGTGCAAAGAAAAAAAGCGGCACACCGCTCATGGGAGGGCTCGAACCTCCAACCTTTTGCTTAACAGCCGACGCACTAGCAGATTGCGCCACAGAGACAGTCATGCTCCACTCTCCCCACTGTCGGAACATTTCTCTATAGCTGTCAGCGCAAAGAAAAAGCGATACGCCGCTCCCGGGAGGGCTCGAACCTCCAACCTTTCGGTAAACAGCCGATCGCGCTATCCAAATGCGCCACGTAGACAGTCGTGCTCTACTCTCACCACCATCAGAACATTTTTCCACAGCTGTCAGCGCAAAGAAAAAAGAGACACACCGCTCTCGGGAGGGCTCGAACCTCCAACCTTTTGGTTAACAGCTGAATGCGCTAGCCAATTGCGCCAAAGAGATAGTCGTGCTCTACTCTCACTGCCGTCAGAACATTTCTCCAAAGCTATCAGCGCAAAAAAAGCGACATACTGCTCCCGGGATGGCTTGAACCTCCAACCCTTCAGTTAACAGTTGATCGCGCTAACCGATTCTGCCACGAAAACAGTCGTGCTCCACTCTCGCCACCGTCAGAACATTTCTCCAAAGCTACCAGCGCAAAGAAAAACAAAGACACACTGCTCTCGGGAGGGCTCGAACCTCCAACATTTGGTTAACAGCCGAACGCGCTAGCCAATTGCGTCACGGAGGTAGTCGTGCTCCACTCTCACCACCATCAGAACATTTCTCCATAGCTGTCAGCGCAAAGAAAAAAGCGAAACGTCGCTCCCGGGCGGGCTCCAACCTCCAATCTTTCGGTAAACAGCCGATCGCGCTAGCCAAATGCGCCTTGTAGAGAGTCGTGCTCTACTCTCGCCAACGTCAGAACATTTCTCCACAGCTGTCAGCGCAAAGAAAAAAGAGACACGCCGCTCTCGGGAGGGCTCGAACCTCCAACCTTCTGGTTAACAGCTGAACGCGCTTGCCAATTGCGCCAAGGAGATAGTCCTGCTCTACTCTCACCACCGTCAGAACATTTCTCCAAAGCTATCAGCGCAAAGAAAAAAAGCGACACACTGCTCCCGGAGGGCTTGAACCTCCAACCTTTCAGTTAACAGTTGATCGCGCTAGCCAATTCTGCCACAGAAACAGTCGTGCTCCACTCGCACCACCGTCAGAACATTTCTCCAAAATAATCAGCGCAAAGAAAAAAAAGACACACCGCGCTCGGTAGGGCTTGAACCTACAACCTTTTCGTTAACAGCCAAACGCGCTAGCAAATTGCGTCACGGAGGTAGTCGTGCTCCACTCTCACCACCATCAGAACATTTTTCCAAAGGTATCAGCGCAAAAAAGAGACACACCGCTCATGGGAGGGTTGGAACCTCCAACCTTTTGGTTAACAGCCCAACGCGCTGGCCAATTGCGCCACGAATACAGTCGTGGTCCACTCTCACCACGGTTAGAAGACTTCTCCAAAGATATCAGTGCAAAGAAAAAAAGCGACACACCGCTCATGGGAGGGCTCGAACCTCCAACCTTTTGGTTAACAGCCGATCGCGCTAGCTATTGCACCACTGACCCAACCGTGCTCCACTCTCACCACCGTCAGAACATTTCTCCAATGCTATCAGCGCAAAGAAAAAAAGCGACACACTGCTCCCGGGAGAGCTCGAACCTCAACCCTTTTGCTTAACAGCCGACGCACCAGCAGATTGCGCCACGGAGACAGTCGTGCTCCACTCTCACCACCGTCAGAACATTTCTCCAAAGCTATCAGCGCAAAGAAAAAAAAGAGACACACCGCTCTCGGGAAGGCTGGAACCTCCAAGCTTTTGCTTAACAGCCGATGCACTAGCAGATAGCGCCATGGAGACAGTCGTGCTCCACTCTCACCACCGTCAGAACATTTCTCCAAAGCTGTCAGCGCAAAGAAAAAGCGAAACGCCACTCCCGGGAGGGCTCGAACCTCCAACCGGTCGGTAAACAGCCGATCGCGCTATCCAAATGCGCCACGTAGACAGTCGTGCTCTACTCTCACCACCATCAGTACATTTCTCCACAGCTATCAGCGCAAAATAAAAAGACACACCACTCTCGGGAGGGCTCGTACCTCCAACCTTTTGCTTAACAGCCGAACCCACTAGCCAATTGCGCCACTGAGACAGTCGTGCTCCACTCTCACCACAGTCAGAACGTTTCTCCAAAGCTATCAGCGCAAAGAAAAAAAAGAGACACACTGCTCATGGGAGGGCTCGAACCTCCAACCTTTTGGTTAAACGCCGATCGCACTAGCCATTGCACCACGGACCCAACCGCGCTCCACTCTCACCACCGTCAGAACGTTTCTCCAAAGCTATCGCGCAAAGAAAAAAGCGACACACTGCTCACGGGATGGCTCGAACCTCCAACCTTTTGCTTAACAGCCGACGCACTAGCAGATTGCGCCACGGAGACCGTCGTGCTCCACTCTCACCACCGTCAGAACATTTCTCCAAAGCAATCAGCGCAAAATAGAGAGACACACCACTCTCCGGAGGGCTCGAACCTCCAACCTTTTGCTTAACAGCCGAACCCACTAGCCAATTGCGCCACGGAGACAGTCGTGCTCAACTCTCACCACAGTCACAACGTTTCTCCAAAGCTATCAGCGCAAAGAAAAAAAGAGACACACTGCTCTCGGGTGGGCTTGAACCTCCAACCTTTTGGTTAACAGTTGATCGCGCTAGCCGATTCTGCCACGGAAACAGTCGTGCTCCACTCTCAACACCGTCAGAACATTTCTCCAAAACTATCAGCGCAAAGTAAAAAAAAAGACACACCGCTCTCGGGAGGGCTCGAACCTCCAACCTTTTGGTTGATAGCCGAACGCGCTAGCCAATTGCGTCACGGAGGTAGTCGTGTTCCACTCTCACCACCGTCAGAACGTTTCTCCGAAGCTATCAGCGCACAGAAAAAAAGAGACACACCGCTCATGGGAGGGTTCGAACCTCCCATCTTTTGGTTAACAGCCCAACGCGCTAGCAAATTGTGCCACGGAGACGTTCGTGCTCCACTCTCTCCACGGTCAGAACATTTCTCCAAAGCTATCAGCGCAAACAAAAAAAGCGACACACTGCTCCCGGGAGGGGTCGAACCTCCAACCTTTTGCTTAACAGCCGACGCACTAACAGATTGAGCCACGGAGACAGTCGTGCTCCACTCTCACCACGGTCAGAACGTTTCTCCAAAGCTATCAGCACAAAGAAAAAGAAGAGACCACACCGCTCAAGGGAGGGCTCGAACTTCCCATCTTTTGGTTAACAGCCGACGCACTAGCAGATTGCGCCACGGAGACAGTCGTGCTCCAGTCTCACCACCGTCAGAACGTTTCTCCATAGCTATCAGCGCACAGAAAAAAAAAGAGACACACCGCTCTCGGGAGGGCTCGAACCTCCAATCTTTTCGTAACAGTTGATCGCGCTAGCCGATTCTGCCACGGAAACAGTCGTGCTCCACTCTCACCACCGTCAGAACATTTGTCCAATGCTATCAGCGCAAAAAAAAAGCGACACACTGCTCCCGAGAGGGCTCGAACCTCAAATCTTTTGCTTAACAGCCGACGCACCAGCAGATTGCTCCAAGGAGACAGTCGTGCTACACACTCACCACGGTCAGAACGTTTCCCCAAAGCTATCAGCGCAAAGAAAAAAAGCGACACACTGCTCCCGGGAGGGCTCGAACCTCCAACCTTTTGCTTAACAGCCGACGCACTAGCAGATTGAGCCACGGAGACAGTCGTGCTTCACTCTCACCACCGTCAGAACATTTCTCCAAAGCTATCAGCGCAAAGAAAAAAGCGACACACCGCTCATGGGAGGGCTCGAATCTCCAACCTTTTGGGTAACAGCCGACGCACTAGCAGATTGCGCCACGGAGACAGTCGTGCTCTACTCTCATCACCGTCAGAACATTTCACCAAAGCTATCAGCGCAAAAAAGCGACACACTGCTCCCGGGATGGCTGGAACCTCCAACCCTTCAGTTAACAGTTGATCGCGCTAGCCGATTCTGCCACGAAAACAGTCGTGCTCCACTCTCGCCACCGTCAGAACATTTCTCCAAAGCTATCAGCGCAAAGAAAAAAAGACACACCGCTCTCGGTAGGGCTTGAACCTCCAACCTTTTTGTTAACAGCCGAACGCGCTAGCAAATTGCGTCACGGAGGTAGTCGTGCTCCACTCTCACCACCATCAGATTATTTTTACAAAG
>WOVY01008218.1:0-16239 GCA_013436015.1 Rhipicephalus annulatus
CATTTAAAATATTATGAGGAAGAGCATCTACGTCTTTCTACGTCTTTTATGCACAAACTAGTTTACCAGACAAGTTAAATTGTTCTCACCATTATTTAGTAGGAATGACCTCTGCGCTAAACGAGAAGCCAAACAACAAAAACGTATAATTAATTTGGACAAACCCAAGTCACTTTGAACCTACAAGAAAAGTACCAGTACTAGTCAATGTACACATTGCTGCTTGTTACAGCGCTTCTGAATGGCCGATACATCACAACCTAGGAAGCTTGAAGATGCTCGAAAAAATAAATCAATCATCGCTAATGGTTTGGAATAGAAGCGGAGGAACATGGAAGTTTTTCTTTGCAGTTGATAGGAAATCGAAGCACCGTAAATCATCCGAATATTCCCGGTTGCAGAAGTGAGGCGTTTCGATGGACCGTATCGGACTAGCTTTCCTGAGAAATCAATGTGGAAGACTGACACTTGTTCTCACTGGGAGTGTCTAGAAACTAGGCCGAAAGATGAGCATGACAATGCTCACGACAAAGCACGACAAAACTCATGACAAAGCCATAAATCCACAACAGAGTCCATATACCACCGTGTCCGTGCAATAAATGTTCAAACATGTACATTTTTCCTTTGCATATCGCTTTTCTACAGCATTTATGTCGATAGAGATCATTGATGATGACGCGACATGATCAGCAAGTATTGGACACTCTGTAGTCATCTTTTTTGGAAGTTTGCTTTCCAAGTTTATTCCATTAAATAAACTTTTTCTTTTTCCTTCTGATTCTGTCGTAAGAGTTACAGCAGCCCTTCAGCAAAGCGAAGAATATATACTGAAAGTGACGGCGGTTTTTTAACGTGACCTGGAGATACGTTCGCCAATCAATGAATTATTCATTTCTATTCTTTCTCTGGTTAAGAAGGCTCTCAGCAGTAATGCATTTTGCTGCTGATTCCACCGGCAAATAGAAGGCACGTAGAAAATGGCATCAAATATAAAGTGATGGATGAAAACTGCTTCTGTTGCATCGGAGTGCTTGGAAAAGCTCATTGGCTCGATTTTTTCATTTATTAGCGGCTTCATTTTTCTTGACGAAATAAGTGTAAGGGAGGATGACAAATTTGGTGAGGCGGTGTGGGATTTCGGTCCGGAAATGTAGCTCTACTTCTGCTGCTTTGTGATCAAGGCTGCTATTACAATAAACACAAGAATAGTAGGCGTATGCTTTCTGTAACGTCCTCCATTGACCTAAATCAATGGTGAGTATAAGAACAAGGACAAATAAAAAGAAAAGTTCTTCATGTTCTCTCATTAGCCGACGCAGCTGGCACAAACCCATAGGAAAAAAAAAGCGCTGTCCTCTTTCTTTTCCTCGTGGTGCAAGCCAAGCTCCAAATAAATGATAACCCCGTGAACAGGAATCAATTATTAGCCGCTGACTGGGCACTTTGTCTTCTGACGCAGCAGTCATCTTCTTTTTTCCTTTTTTGTCCTTTTTTCTTAATCTTTTTTATCACAGCAGTTTTTTCTGGGTGCACACGGCTGTTTGAACCTTTTGCTTAACTTTAGCTGATGTCTCATTACAGCGTGGCTCCTTAAAAAGAATAATGTGTTGTGAAGGACCATCTTAGGCTGTACACAATTACTGCTTTCTTTCAGCATTGAGAGGCACCTCGGCTTAGAAAAATCAGGCTAACTACAAAGTGACGGCGTCAGCAGGTATAGCAGCATTACGCCAAAAATGAAGAATTAGCAGAAGTGACCGCGCGAGTAGCAAAACGTGACTACTTTTCGAAATTCGGGCTTATGGATGGTCTGCTTTTCTTGCCCTCTAACCCACTCCCTTTAAAAAAGATGGATGGTGGCCATCATACTCCCGTTATGATCTACTCTAGAACAAGACCATACCTGTGTCATGATTTACAGCTTCTTTGTTCAGTCACTAGAGCTCATACCTTATGCGTTGTCGTCGTACATTCAACATTCCTTTAGTGTCTTAAACCACAATATATTTACGAGGGCTCCGAATTTTTCAAGCAACTGGGGTTCTCTAACATGCATTTAAATTTAAGTGGTCAATCTCATCATTTCACCTCCACTGAATTGCGGCTGCCATGGTCACGACAGTATTTTCGTGACCTTCGCGTCAGCAGCTGAGCGCCAGAACTAGAACACCATAAACCCTGCAAGTTTAAAAAATGCTTCAAATGGGACTAGTTGGTACAGCGTACTAAGAATTGAAGGTACGTAAAACTTCATAATTATTATATTATTATTATTATTTTATTATTATATTATTATTATATTATATTATTATTATTATTATTATTATTGTTTTTGTTGTGTTTGTGTTATTGTTATTGTTGTTGTTGTTGTTGTTGTTGTTGTTGTTGTTGTTGTTACCCTGCGGCTAGCTGTGATTGTAAGCGTAAACAATAATTGATCCACTTAGGAAACTATCATAACAACCTTTTATACACTCATTCCCTCTAGCATCTGCCTGTAACCGTTTCCTCATATTAAATACATTCTGAATCCACGCCTAACTTGCGATAAGTAATGAGAAAGACCACACCGTGGGTTTTGCTGTCAGCGTATATTAAGTGCGTTTGAGGGAGTGTCAGACTGACGACAACTAACTGGAAACCTAAAGGGGAGGTTCCTCATATGAAAGACTCCTTATCTGAAAAGCAATATATTGTGGGGTTTGTAAAAATCGAACGTGCGATCTACGGGCTTTAACTAGTTTAACTCTGGCAACAAGCAGACTTGGGAGCCTTCCATATCTGCGTTATTCTTTTGTCATCATGCTGTATTCGCTTCGAAATGGTCCCTATAATTTTATCGTAGAAAATCTAGCAGTCAAAGTCTTGGAAATGTAAAAATAGTCGTCGTTTTATCTTATCTCATCTTTGTTTTTGTGATAATGGTTTCCACAGTATGATAAACCACAAGCCCAAGATACCCTCCCCCCACCCCACATGAGGACCCCAGTTCATAGGCCACATAAAAACACAACTCGATTCACTTCTAATAGGATCGTCCCTGCACGGACTCTGCCTCAACCAACTTTTCAAAAAAGGCTAACGTCCAGATATGCTTACGCCCTTCATAGCTGCCTTAAGGGCACACGCACAAATCTCATTCAGGAGGGCTAGCTCTTCTCCGATTGATTGGGAAGGCATTAGATGTTTTGTTTTCCTAATACCTTTGTTTTTTGTTGGCATGGTTACTCGAACTCTAAACAACTTGTTATATGAAAGTATGCGACGGTTTCATACATATCGGTGTGTACATTTAAAGTCATTCAGTAAAGTTTCTTGCAGTAGAAAATGAAGGAGTAACTTCCCTATGCATGCTTTCCGTAAAGTGATTCCCATGTACGTGTGATCTGCCGAATTTCGAATACAAAAGTGTAAAAATTTATGCGGGGGTCTCCCAAAGTTTCAGTCAAGTATTCCGTCACGCAATGGACGTTAGGAAAAATAGGCACGAAAAGAAATTTAGGAAAAGTCAGTTGAATCACCGGGAGTTGAGTCCATGGCCACACGGTCAGCTGCAGCTCATGCAGGTATGCTATTCACTGCGCCACGGGCACGTACTCGTATGTTTTGTACACAGAACACGAAATAAATTAATTAGAATGACAGCAAGATAATCTAAATCGCAACCACAGAATGTAAATCAAGTGCACTGTGAGACAGTGGAGAGCTTGTGTTGCATTGTTAAGAAGAGAAACACAAACAGTTATCAACATCCAGATCATCATTATCACAGAACGCTTCAAAAGGCAACTTGTTCCACTCATTGATAGCCCAAACAAAGAAAGAATTTATCAAAAATTTTAAATTCCTCTCTCAATTTTTATTCACAGGTTTCGTCTGACCTCGTCTCCCATCGCCTAAATTCTTTTTCCCTACAGTCCAATGTTTACATTCTGTTCTGTCTTCTGCTCAGTTTGCTCCCAAACTTCATCATTGCTTTCTTTCCCTTGCTCGCGATCGCATTTTTCCATCTCTCTCTTTTAGGGGCGAAGCTTCTTATAGCGCCACCCGTTCGTCCCTCGTAGTCGTAGTAGTAGTCGTAGTGTGGAATCAGTCTTACATTTTGACCTCCAAAGTGTTGTCGTTGAAATATTTCTTCTGTGCGTTGTTGAACAATAAAAAATTCGCAGCGTGCGCGTTAACTAAAAGCCAAATTCTCTTGTCTCTCATTCCCCCTTAGCAGCCATTGGCATGTAAATTGAGCACTATGTGACAAAAAAGGGTTGCTACGTTATACTTGCTGGGAAAAACCTTCTTGGTTTTTGAAAGATTTAGCGAGCGCTGGGCCACAGTGCCATGAATACAGTGAACTAGTATATACCATGAACTCCAGGTGGTTAAAGGTGGGAAGTACACACGAAGCGCAAGCCGTCAGAAAGTGTGCGCGCGCCTTTTCTCGTTTAGTCCTTGGAATTTCCGCTGGATGGCGGTGCATATGCTGAACATATGATGAAAAGATGCGAGATGGTGGTACTCGGAGTGTTGAATAGGTGTACGAACGGACACACAGACAGATGCATGGACGGAATCACGGATGGCTGCACCGACGGATGAACGCATGTACGGACGCAGGGGCGGATGCGTGGACGAACGCAGGGACAGACGCACAGATGGACGTGCAGACGCACGAACAGACGCACGCACGGACGGGTGAATGGATGCACGGACGGTCACACAGACGGACGCATGGACGGACGGAAACAAGAACGAATGGGTGGCGGTTGCTTCGCCCCGCTCTCCATCATTCACTCCGTGGGTATGCTGCCATTTTTTTTCATACTTTTCATTTTACTTGTTCAGCAAGTCACTGGGTGAAAATGGCGTCACGCACGTGGCATTACAGGTCCTTCGCTACAAATCTCCAAGGGGTTGACATGAAATGCTTCTCGGCGGTTTTCTCATTTCGCCGAGTGGCTGGTTCACGCTCCTGATTTTTTTTCACCCTCAATGCATTTTCTCAGCACCTATACACCTTGCATCTGTTTGTTTTCTGGAGTTCGTTGTTTTCTCGCATTCAACCTTCTCTTTTCTATTTGGTTTTACTTTACTGTATACTGTTGCCTTCTTACTTAACGCCATGGGCTCGACGCAGCATTCTGGCTGTTTTTTGCTGCCTTATTTAAAAGCGTTTGTTGTGACGTAGGTCATTGTGGGGAGCCGAGGCCTGTCTTTATTCTTTCTAAGTGTAGCGTTACAGCGGTGCTTTGATATTGTTGGGCTACCTACACTAGTAATAAATTTACAGTTTTCTTAGGCAATATTTTTACAAAGAAAGTGTTGTAGGCTACCCTGAGCCATTGTCGTTGTCGTCGTCATCGTCGTCATCGTCGTCGTCGTCATCATCGTCGTAGTAGTAGTAGTCATAGTAGTAGTAGTAGTAGTAGTAGTAGTAGTAGTAGTAGTAGTAGTAGTAGTAGTAGTAGTAGTAGTAGTAGTAGTAGTAGTAGTAGTAGTAGTAGTAGCAACCATGCATTCAACGTGGGCAGAAGGGGCAGTGAATAAGGAAACAATTGAAACAAAATGATGATAATGATGATGATCCTAAATGCTAATGATGCAAAAGATGATGTTAGCGAATCACAAACTCCTGTGCTTACAGCTTCCCCACCCGATAGTTTTTGCAGCCTGAAAGTGGCTGAGTACTCTCTCTGTCTCTTGACATTTTTTTTTCTCTTTATTATTTTTTGATATTGTGGGTGTTTCTGAGAGACACATGTTGTCGGTGTAGATAACAACTTCGCGATTTCAGCTGACAATTCCTGTTGACACACTTCGGGCAGGGTGACACGTCAAACCCACTGGTAAAGGCAAAAGAAGTTGCTTGTGCACTCAGCTGTAAATACTCAGGTTGCTTCTACAAAGAATCCAAATTGAACTAAACGGATATTGAAAAAAATATCAGCGATGCACATAAAAATTATACATCTCATGACTGAGAGTAATATATATGGCGTTTTTTTTTTTCCTAAAGAGCCAAGTACACTATAAAAGACACTGACAAAAACTGTTATAAACGAAGTTATCAGCTTATAAAGAACAACATTCCACATCATGGATGGCTCAGATAATTTTCGCTGTTTCGATACAGGAATATATTATTAGAATACTGCAGTTACACTTTAGGAATTCAAAGTAAAAGGAGAACCATGGTAGTGAAATAGGCTTTCTCACAAACCGTATATAACTGAAGTCCGGCGCGTGCCACACAAAGCTATTCGTGCACCGTTCAAAATGTCCTTGACCTTCAAAGATCCTTCTCGCTTAGACAAATAAGCGACAAAAGGCGGTGCCACACCAGCAATCAGCACAGCCTAGTACTCTTCCGAGCTTCTGTCCCGGACAACTGTGTGTCCAGACTCGCGTCGATGCCCAGCTGGCCCCGCGCCAATTAGTGAATGAGATCAATGGCAGGATTCGAGGTAAGATGGCGAAATAATGGAAGGCCCTAAGAGGGCACGCTGGTTTATTCGCAATCACTATAATTGAGAATCGGGTCAAGTATATTGGCAACAACGCGTCATGACACAGAAAAGGGTTTAAAAAACGTGAAGTGATGAAAAGAGCTGGTATAAAATATGTCAACGGATTCTTTTAAATAAGAAAATATACCACATAAATGCGCCTTTACAGCATGAAAATAAAGGCAATGGAATGGAATGGAATGAAAAAACTTTATTTAATAAAGGCAAAATTTCTTAAATTATATGCAGCCTTAGTTACCTTGACTCCAACATTAATATGTCTAGCTCTATATGAGTATATTGTCTTGTCTTAATACTCGAGTTTAAGCATGAACCAAGAAAAAAGAACTTCGATGTGTTTTGCCTGCTGCAGGTATTTTACCTACTTCGTTCGAGTGAAGATCGTGCGTACTGAAGCGGCGTTCCTGCGATCTGGCTTCACTCCCTCTATTGGGCACAGTATGTGCGAATTAACGAAATTCTTCGCTTTGACATCGCTGGGTGCGTGTTGTCTGTCAGTGCTTGTCTTGTGGTATTCTTACATCTATGTTAACATTACAGAAAGAATACTGCCCCCACCGTAACGCCAGTCAAAAACGTATAAATAAAAACGAGATGTGATGATGAACGAACAGACATACGTGCCCTCCATTCATCCGCACACATCATCGGCAACCGGAAATGTCGGACACCCCTCACTTTCACAGCGAAAGCCGGTCGAGCCTTATCACTTGTTTTTTCGTCCACAGCACTATTCAGTGGACGTTTTAGCTCGCACACGGTTCTCAACGGGATTCACACCGTCTTCCTAGAAACAATGGGTCACTATGGCCATCGAGACAAAAGGTGCACTCGTTTGTGGGCTTTCAATGCACCAAATCACCGGCCACCTCTCACTTCTAATTCTTGGCACGTGCAACTTGTTTGGCAAGACAAATAGAGGATTCCCTTGAGGCTACTGTACTGCGTTACTGAGGCAGCGGCTGTAGGGCGCACGGAGGAAGGAAAAGGAGAAGGGAGAATTACGTCACACAATAGGAGCTCAACACGTGATCAAAATGTCGGAGCGTGCGGGTACATTTTGTAGTCTCGATATAGTGCCTTATAGGCACTGTAGGCTCAGCGGTGAATCGTTTTCGAACCTCCTGCGGGAGCCGGCCAGTCTGCGCCGAATCAGCACTCTTACACCCCGAAGTCTCGGCAAGTCTCGCTGCTTGCGTGATCTTGCCGGAAGAGGTCACGTGTTGGGCCGACACTGCTGGCTTTAAAAACGACTTCGCTTACGACGGCTGGCTGCGGGATGCGATGCTCCCTCCTTTTTTTGTTCTTCCTCAATGGTTGTGTGTGCCACTTTGAAGTTGACTATATTTTTTCCGAACGTTACTTACGCTACAACAGCGAAAACTGCTACTTGCGTGGCGCATTCGCGAAAGATGAGCGTATTGTGTGGTGCAACTTTGCTCGGGAAGGTTAGAGAGGCACCAATACAAACCAGTCGTCAAGTATAACGTATCAGCGCTACAAGACGTTAGTTTAGTACAAACAGAACCTTCGCAAGCGACGTTTTACACTTGATATTCGAGAATACTACCGGTGGTCACTGCTATAGAATTCACTGTGCGAAATACATGACACGACGAATGGCATTTCACTTGCCATCAGTTCACTACTGATTATTGCAAAACCACTGTGAATTACAACGCAAACCTGATTTTATTGATTGATATGTGAGGTTTAGCGTCCCAAAGGCACCATGTGATTATGAAAGACACCGTAGTGGAGGGCTCTGGAAGTTTCAAACACCTGGAGTTCTTGAAAGTGTGCCTAAATATAAGCACACGGGCCTACAACATTTTCGCCTCCATCAAAATTCCAACGCAAAGCGTAATGCTGTAAATATACTCGAAGCAATACTTATACTTACCTTATATTGAGAGCGAAAAGTGGGGAAAACACCTTGATTAGAATTAATGATAAAACGTTAACCTTCCTGACTGCCAATCCTTCCGAAATAAACAAACGTCACCAACAACTTGGTATCCCGATATTTTACACTGGAACGACATGTGCAATTTCTAATCTCGATGCTCTGTGATACAAACAACATTCTTGTCTTCGCCAGTGAGCATGTATTTTGATGGTGACCTCACCTGAAAAGCTAGGAGTTGTGCGCTATGAGTTAGAAAACAATCCATACCGATAGACCCGACGCACATAATTATTTCGTTTCATTTGATTGAATAAAAACAAAACGGGCTGGCCACACAATCCGCTATTGCAAAGTATTCTAACTCATTCCTAAATAAACTAACTTTTTCGGGCTCTAAAGCAACGGACAAACTTAAGTAAACAACAAAAGGTGATGGTTCTGGAGAGACCCGCAAAGTTCATGGCCCCTCATTGTTGCTTAGAGCACAAGACTGCAATATCAGAGATTTACCTACAAAAAAAACCCAACATATAAACAGGTCTAGAAAAAAGATATGCTTGATAGTATACTATGACAGATGCCTGAAACGTCATTGGTTCCTGTAACTGATTTTACACAATGGTGCTGTCTTTTTTAATACGATCGCGCCGCTGTAAAATGAAAGAGATACAATCATCCAGCTCACTAAAGAGTGGTTATACACGATGACAAAATACGGAAAAGGAGAGCACGTTAACTAGCATCATATGTGCCCTCCCCCCACCCCCACCCAATTTTTATGTACATAGGCAATAAAGAAATAAAAAGGGACCATGGCGGAGTGGATAGCGTGCCCGGTCTCTGCTGGCACTCATGCACAGGTAATGGTTTCGACTACTGATGACAGTACTTTTTTTTTGGCTTCTGGTCGTGTGTATTTTTTCTACGTTACTTCCGTCTTGGTGGGCCATGGCATAGAACACTTCAGCGTTAAAGAAACAACACCTTTCACTGGGCTTTCTATGCATTCGCCTAAAATGACTGGAAGGCAAAAGTCATCTTCACATTTTCATCTCACTATTGATCTCGGTATTGGTGTACTGATCTCAGTGTTCAGGTATGGATCCTTCCGCAGCCCTTCCTTCTGAAAGCTTTCTGCCCCTAACGAGGCTTTGCCATGCTTGTACGATCGGCGCAGCTTTAACCAAGCAATGACGTCACTTGATACGTAATTATCTGACGTCAGATCATGTGACGCTGCAGGGCATCACAATAACATCATGGTGTCGTCACAAACTTTGATGATCTGTGATATCATGATGACGTCATATAGTGACATTATCACTTGATTTTTTTTACCGGTCGTGTTGACGCCAATGTCTGAGTATACGGCCTAAGGCAGTGGTCACTTCCACTTTCGATAACGTATCTAAGGCTTTTACCCTAACTAAAGCCCCCAACTGGCCTTGTTTACGCATCTTATTGTTCTGTAATCATGTTATTTTTCGTCCTTAATGCAAATGTAGCCCACACACCTTCTCTTACATCAACTGCTGACACCCAAGTAAGTCAAATTTCGCTTTCGCAATTATGTTAAAACCGATACCGAGAAAAGAGCAGTCTGTTTCACTGCGCAAAACAGTTGAGCTTTCTTTCGCATGTCAATAGCACCTCGTTTTTGTTTTGTTTTTTTGCGCAGAGAGAAAACAACGGAGCTCGCAGTCGCGAAGTCTGGCTCCTTCAATCCCACCTACCCCGGCTTCTGCATTAGGAGAATGCGCATAAATTTCGAATTTACCGAACCGCGCCGGTTGCTTTTTTATCTTGAATAGAGAGTTGCTTGGAGTGCGTGAGACCTTGATGCCACGCAGTTTATACGGAGAACGAATGAAGCTTCCCACCAGGAAAAGGCTTTGCAGTCGCGGTCTTTTTTTTCCCTTTTTCTATGCAAATGGTTGACGTAATACATTGTTTCCATCGAAACGAGAAAAGGAAAGCCGGCCGTGCTTTCTGTGGAAGCTTGGCGTCTGGTGCTACACAGAACATCAGGCATCCAAAAGATTTTAAAATTGTATTTTTTCTAAGAAACATTTTTGTTCGAGTTCACTCTGCAAGCAAGGACATAACGACGCGTTACTTATGTGATATAGAGATGCTTTCGGAAAGCCGCTCTTTTTTTGTCACTCATGCTCAATGAATCAAATTTCGAGTTCTCGTGGAAACTTGTGTGAAAATGGGGACTTTTCGTATCCTCGAGTAACCACGCATAACTTTACCATCGTTTCTTCCAAAAAGGACAATTATTGGCATTTCAGGTCTACAAACACCGATATGAATATGAATTTATGATAAACGCTGTATGAAGCGCATTGAAAACACTTGGAAGGCCTGGGGTTCTTTAACATGCACACAAATCGAAGAAAAACGAGCATCAAATACGCTCGGTTTCATCAAAAATGCAGCCGCCACGGCCGGTATTCAACCCCGTCAACTTCACGTCAGCTGTCGAGCGGTACACCTAGTAGACCACCGTGGCTGGTCTAACAAAAATTTGGTGAGAAGAACAACTTTAGTGTGGTAATCAAATCCGTGTGTTTGTTTTAACACGAAAGTACTCTATGCCGGACGCAATTAATAGTTCTATGAGAAAACTTCTGTCCCGGAATTGATGTCTTTGAAAGGCATAGGAAGGTATAACAGAGAAAACCATGAAAAAAAAGGTTACAAATGGCAAGGGAATACTACAAGCTACGGATATTACATATAGTATTTACATTACACCTCGCTGGGAAAAGCACTTCACCCAAACTTGAAGGAGATTGTTAAAGATATGACATTTGGCGAGACTCCGCATTGTTTTTTTTCGTAAATACTTCTTGCATGGTGATGCTCTTAAGATTTATCAATCTAAGGAGAGTCATGACTGCTATAAAAAAAGATGAGAATAAAGCAAGCTATCTTGTAGTACACAGGCGTTAGGTTATGCCCTTATACAAATTTCATTTTAGACAGTTTAGTACAATAGCATCATTTGATTTGCGCTGTTGACTGGCTGGTATTGAAGCTATGACATCAATCACGTTTCTGTGAATACCACAGCAAAAAAGTCGCTTAAGATGACGTTACAGCTGTATTCAAGAGAGAGAGAAAGAAACGAGAAAAAAGGAAGGCAGGGAGATTAACCAGATGCCAGTATCAGGTATGCTACCCTACACTGGGGTTGGGGAATAGGGGGTTGAAAGAGAAAGAGAGAGCTGAAAAATAAATAAGAGAAGAACACCGACACACAAGCGCACACAAAATCAGTCCACTCAGAGTCGTTCCGACAGGCCAGTAGTTCGTAAGAAGCCCAGTAGCGCTTGCACGGCTTTCTTCTGTGACGATGAGTGATGACGATGGCGCAGTATACTTTCTTCTTACAGCGGCTGTTCATCTAATCCTTTGAGTTTTTTAAAAAGGTGTTGTCTTTCCAGGTTTATTTCGGGCAGTCACACGGATATGTCGAATTGTTTCTTCATCTCCGCAGTGTGCACAGTCGGCGGTGTCGGCCATACCTATGCGGAACGCGTACGCACAGGTAAACGCAACTCCCAACCATAGTCTGCACATAGCAGTAGCGTCACCGCGTCGAATTTTGTTGGAAGCCTGTAATCTTAACGTTGGATCAAGGGATCCTAATCTTGCATGCGTGAAGAGAGGCTCATTTCAAAGAGCCATGGAGCGTTGGCGAGCAAGCATGCGGAGCCTCCTAGCAGCGTCCGTCCTTGAGAGAGGTATTGACTGGTTGTTGTCTTCTGTATGGGCTGAAAGGGCAGCTTGATCAGCTCGTTCGTTACCGATAATTCCACAGTGGCTTGGCAACCAAATGGACGACAAAAGAATATTAACCTACCGTACTATACGGAGATCCCACGCTCCTCGATCGCACCCTCTCCGTTAAAGTTATCCGCCTTCGGGCTTGTGACGCCACAGCAAGCAATTTATAATCGTTTCGGTGCAACATTTGTCACGCTTTCGCAACGCATGTCTTCTCTTGCCCCCGGTTTTTCTTGCTCTTTCTCAGGCGAGCCGCTTGGCGTGAACACTGATTCCGTTCACAAGGAAACTTCTTCCAACTTCTCTTGCGATCTTCCCGACGTCCACGTTTCTTCGACCTCGCTGACCTTTGGCCTAAGTGAACGACGTTGTACCATGCCGGTCCACGCTCGAGCGGTTTTTATAGAATAGCCTGTATGTGACATCCGTTGTTTTGTCCCGCCCCGGCTCGCTGCCTGCCCCCGTGAAGAAACGCTTACGAAGACTTTTCTTGCAAAAATCAATCACTGTGTTTGTGTTCTCGCGCGTCAGTGTAAGGAGGAAAATAAACGGAGTTTACTCCTTATTTCACCACTTTTTTCTGCCGAAACCTATATCAATTTTCCACCTGAATGATGCAGGCAAGCAGGATTCACTTATATATTGTTTTTTCCTTCGCATTTTTCTTTTCATTTTTCAGACGTGTTCAGTAGCTCGCCCTTCGGCTCATGCCACGTCGTCATGGTCACAGTCAGTGCCGCCATCAAGACTACATTCACATATGTCTCCTCTTGTTCTGTGATAATCATCACAATAGCTACTATTGGCATTGTTTTAGATGCGGAGCATCTTATACTCGCGCCTTGTAGTGCGCCGTCCGCGCCGTCCGCGCCGTCCGCGCCGTCCACACCGCTTCTCGAACATTCGACAGCTGACGCGCGCGCATGCGCCGTCGCGCCGTCGCCCACTCTTCCACCATCTGTGCATCCCTTCCTCCTCTACACACCGCGCGCGCTTCACTCCTCCACCATCTGTGCACCCTTCCTCCTCTACACACCGCGTTCGACATCTACAATTCTCCTGATTCTCCAGTGGACGCGCATGTGGCGTCGCGCTTCGAGAACATTCAACAGCTGACAGTGCATGCGCCGTCGTGCTGTATATATACTCAAGTCGGCGCTCGCTCGCTCAGTTGCCGCTCGTCGGTTGGTTTGTACGGCGCGTCGACGTCCAAGGTCGCGGTGAAATGAATTCCAAACGAATCCACAAACACAATGATCGACGTCCCTTCGACCAGCGCCGCCCTTTCGCATACGTGTGTACGTGTTCACTCATTTAACAACCCCTCCTACAAACCACGTTAACCAATTTAGCCATCGACCCCAAGTAAGTTGCAATTTAACACCCCATTTCACAACCACGTTAACCAATTTAGCCATCGACCCAAGTAAGTCGCACTTTAACACCCCGTTAACCAATTATATGCTCCGCATCCTCCTCAGTGTTCCCCCCGAGGGAAGCTGCGGGCAATTTTTTTACGTGTACATATTTCAGTTTCGATAGCTTGCGAACAGAAATGTGTGCTCGAGACGCCCCTGTTAAACGCCAACGCTGAGCCGAAAAACGCTTTTGTTCACTTCATAGTATTTTTGTGTTTAGAAAAAGTTGTTAATGATTTAGAGTACTTTGTACTCTACTATGGGAGAGCTGAAATCCGTCTCTAACAGATCTCAGACTCTCGAGATGTTAACACATCGCCTCTATTAATCCCTGGCCCTTAATAATACTAGGTACCCTTAGGGCGAAGCTCCTTGTAGCGGCACCCGTTTGTCCCTCGTAGTCGTAGTCGTAGGGTGTAACAAGTGTCACATTTTAAATTCCAAGGTGGTGCCGGTGGGAGATTTCTTCTGTGTGTTGTTGAACAATAAAAAAACTTTGCTGCGTGCACGTTAACTAAAACCCGAATGCTCCTGTCTCTCATTCCCCATTAGCAGCCATTGGCATGTACATTGAGCACTATCTGACAAGAAAAAGTTGCTACGTTATACTCGCTGGGTGTAACCTCCTTAGTTTTATAAAGGTTTAGCGAGCGTTGAGTCGCAGTGCCATGAATACAATGAACTAGTATATACCATGAATAAACTCGAGGTGGTCAAAGGTGGGAATTAAATACGAAGCGCAAGTCGTAACAAAGTAAAAGCCGAATTCTCCTGTCTCTCATTTCCCATTTGCAGCCATTGACATGTACATTGAGCACTATCTGACAGGAAAAGGTTGCTACATTATACTAGCTGGGTGTAACCTCCTTGGTTTAGAAAGGTTTAGCAACGTTCGGCCGCAGTGCCGTGAATACAGTGAACTAGTATATACCATGGAACTCAAGGTGGTTAAAGGTGGGAAGTAGACCTGAAGCGCAAGCCGTAAGAAAGTGTGCGTGTGCCATCTCTCGTTTAGTCCTTGTAATGTCCGCTGGATTGCGGTGCTTCTATATGGGGAATATATTGATGAAAAGATGCGAGATGATGATACCCTGAGTGTGTAATAGATTGACGGACGGACACACAGACAGATGCATGGATGGACACATGAACGGACGCAGGGGCGGATGCATGGACAGACAGAAACAAGAAAGAAGTGATGGACGAATGCTTCGCCCCACTCTCAATCATTCACTCCGTGGAGATGGTGTTTATTTTTTTTTAACTATGCACACTATATAGCTATACGAAAGCTGGAAATGCATACCGTGTTTCTCGCTACGGAAAAACGCCGCGTGTGGTGAACGGGGCTACTGACTGCACGGTGTAGGAAAACAAAAAGAAAGCAATACTCTTCTAACGCTGGGTTCTCACGTGCAAACGCTGTTACGGACACTTCGCAATGCATTCGCGTTTCCTCACGATTCCCTTCGGGGAGTTCGGGCAGTATAGGGGCGAAGCTCCTTAAGGCGTGGGTTTCGCGTCACTTGTATGTAGTAGCCGCCTTCTCGTTTTAGCCTTACCATATACGTGCCATCTTGGGGGAGGATAGTAAAGCCTCACCCTAAAGCTTGGACCTGGACTTGCGTTTCTCGTTTTACTTTTTGGAATGTCAGCTGGATGGCGGTATGTATATGATGAATATATCATGAAAAGATGAGAGGTTATGGTACTTGCAGTGTTCACTAGATGAACGGACAGACGGATTGATGGACGAACGGACGGACGGCTATACAGAATGATTGATTGATTGATATGGGCGGTTTAACGTCCCAAAACCATCATATGATTATGAGAAACGCCGTAGTGGAGGGCTCCGGAAATTTAAATCACCTTTTTTTTTAAGAAAATAACACGGCATTGTTTACAGATGCTGCCCGCTTGCACAGAAGCTGCAGTGAACATACTTAGCACGTCGTACCTGCAGTGGACTATTCCTAAGCCGGCTTCTAACGTAGGAGGAAAGTGATGGCACAGGGCTAACTACGTGACGTATATTGCAATGGGATGTATAAACTATACGTCGCATGTCACAATTAAGCCTTAATTCAGCTAACTGTATGCATAAGCAACGATCGTTGCATGGACGTTTTAGGTGACTTGAGTGCACTGTTAAGAGATTTGTTTTATTCGTACAATCGCGCATAAACGCTGATCTGGGTTCAGTGTGTATGCATCACAGACATAGATTATAGAAAAAAAACTAAAAATGACAAAGCAGCCTGTCTATTACGTTCCCCGCCGCCTTAGTTTTCACAAGGCCATATCTGTTCGGGAGGGGGGTAATTTGTCTTGGCGTAATTAGCCCTATCAGAGCTGTCTCCTTCGAAGGATCATTATGCAGACTGAATTTGTTTAAAACGACATGTACACACCATCCTTATTTCGATAATCAAAAGGCAATTAAACAAGACAAACAAGACATTAAATGTGCAAAAAAAGTAAATGAAGAACGACGTCAGGGCACAGAGAGGAAGAAAGCCCTGGTTTCGTCCTTTAGTTTTTGCGATGTTAATGACTTGCGCGATTCAGTGTCAAGTAGCTCGGGCCTTCG
>WOVY01008219.1:0-12154 GCA_013436015.1 Rhipicephalus annulatus
TGTATCACTACGTGAAGTAGTCCGTTTTGGCGCGCTTGTCGTAATGCTGTGAAAACTTACGGGGGTGCACCATCAGTGTTTCATGTAGATGCAGACGCCCATTAATGTCTACAACCGTCTTCTTTTAAGAACAAAGGCATGTACTGGACCAAAATATGTGATCTGCATCGCCCACTTCATTTAATTCATTACTTAACGTTGAAGTAACACTCCGCATCTTAAAGTTCAAAACTTGCTCTTAAAATTTTTTGACGGGAGGCCTTTCATTGTGAAGTAAAAACTAGGTTCATGGTCAACTGCAAGGCTCAGGAAGATAGTGCTTGTTGAAGACTCAAATATATTGTGAAAGTATTGACCTACTGCATACAAAGTTGCCTTTCTTTTGTACATATATACTGAGTGAAATCTGTAGTATTCATAAAGTTTGATATATATTGTAATAGTTTGTCTCAGCGTGAGCTGAGCTTGGGTGTGGAACTGGGTACCTGTTAACCTATTAGGTGCATGTGATCTGTCATACAATGTGAGCTGACCTTTTGCGTGAAACTTCTGTGCATATGAACCTAATGACCGCATTAGAACTGTCATATGATGTTCAGCTGTACTGTACTTTTACATCGTGTGTTTAGTCTTGCAATAGGTGCCCTTATTGTTTATCTTACGACATATTTCATCTGGTAAGTGACAAGAAGTAGCCAGTGCCACGACGTTGACAACAACCTCTCTTATTTTGTTCATTCAGGAAATTAAGCAACAGTTTCGATTGTGAACATCAACACAGAACTTCAAATAGACACTGTCCTTACTCACAGTAAGTGAGGGATGACGGGCGGCAGGGTTAAACAAAATGACAAGCAAGGTTGTCACTTAGAAGTTCGCATTTTATATATTGCATAGTGGGAGCGCAGTTGTTGACTCTTCTTTGTCATTTAAATATATCATCATCATTTCTACAACTTCCTCATCTGAGAATATCATCATCAACGTGTGTGAGCCTGAGCTAAACTCGTATAAAGCCATGCCTCATCATATATGATCGTTTCTGGAGGCGTTATGGTCTCCGGCTTCAAAAAACACATCCTTAGTGACTTACAGAATGAGTCAAATCTGTGAACGGATAATTATTCACTGCAATATATTTCCATGTTTATGCTACAACAATTGTTACATGGATGCATGATGGACGAAAAACTTTTATTGGGGTCCTGAAGGATTTCACCCTGTTTTATAGGGGTGGGATCGCGGGCCTCTCCCGTCTGGCCCAGCCTCACCGCTGCATCATGGGCCTTCTGAACAGCCTTGAGTTCTTTGAGAACCGAACTCGTGAGCATCAAATGAAAGAAGTTTTCAAAAAGTGTTTCATTGTTTCTTTGTAAAGAGGGGCACAGAACCAAAATAAAAAGAAAGTGCCGGTGACTAGACCCATATTTGTGCGTTACCCGGGCAAACCATTGTCCATTGCAATATTGCCAGAACCACTTCGCTAAGTTAAATTTTAGGTTCTCCTTGAAAAACAATGGGCGCTTGCAAAACGGTCGTGTGTTTGGAAACCCTGCAGTAAACTTACGAAAGCTTAAAATATGTAACGTTCACAATCATACTGAAGAATTCCACAAGTTCCCTACCTCTTCAATTTGTGCTTCACTATATTAATGGTGCCCTTCTCTTTTGTTGTCTCGTCATGGTCACGTTGGTTTTCCCAGCAGGCATCATTTATAACTCGGCCACATTTATACATTACTGCTTGAAAACAAGCACGAGAGATTGCTTCTGGAATATTGTCATAACGTCATAGCAAACGAAAGGCATCAGGTGGAATGTTGTCATCGACAAAAAGAGCTAAATAGAGGTTCTGCATTTATCATTATAATTTCTGTCGTGCTATTTACAGCGGACTGGATACTTCACGAACGTTCTTTGAATGCTTCCTAAAGTATTCTTCAGATTTTTTCATCAATTTAATGAGACCATTCCTCTAAACTAAAAGAAACCACACCTATAGACTGAAATCTGAAATAATTTTGGGAGGAGGAGAAGAAAGTTTAAGCGGAAAGACATGGATGTTAGCCAGTTCTTAGACCGGCTGGCTACCCTGTGCTGGGTGAAAGTGGTGAGGGGAATAAAAGGTGTTAAAAAGAATTGTTGCGAAGAGAGAGAGAAATTACAAAAACAATTCTCGACAGAGGAAAGGCAACATCAAAGAGTAAGAGACAACAGAGTTTGTCTCTGAGGCCAGTTGTCCGCAAAAGGCGCAGGAAAGCTTTCGAAACCTTTTGGGCTGAGGATGGGCTCAGCCAATGACCCAGAATCCTGACCCAGAACAAAGGCCGATCATCCAGTCTATCCAGAGCTGCAGTGAGTTCTTGTGTTCGCCCGTTGAAATGTGTGCACTCACACGGATGGTGCGCGATGGTTTCCTCGCAGCTTTAGTAAGTGCATGTAGAAGAGCTGGCTATTCCAATAAGATAACAGTATCGCGTTCGTGAAGGCCACTCCAAGCCACAGGCGATATGAAAGAGTCTCCTCAGCTCGAGATATTCTTGGAAGAAGACGAACCTGCAGATCAGGATCCAAGTTATGCAGGCGCACATTTGTGAAGTCCGTTCAGTTCCACTGCACCAGTGTGAGGTGACGTGCAAGCGAGCGAAGTCTTGCAGCTGCGTTGGTTCTTGGGAACTGCATGGCTATGTATTGGCTACCGACGTGTGCAGATATAGCGGCCTCATCTGCGCGGTCATTGCATATATACCGCAATGACCTGGTATTCACTGATACACTATGCTGTGCTGTTTCTCGATTACTTGGTGATGAAGAAGCCTTATTTCAGCCACTAACTATTCATTGTGTTTCTGGCGAAAGGGTGACATAAGACATTGAAGAGCTGCCTTGAGTCTGATAAGATAGACCAAGTTCTCGAAGGTTCTTTAACTATAAACTCCAGAGCTTCACGTATGGCGGCGAGTTCTGCAGCTGTTGACGATGTCAATTGTGTTGTCATGAATTTTATTGTGATCTGCCTCGCGGGAATAACGGCCGCCCTTGCTGAGCTTACTGAAGACACCAAGTCATCCGTGTCAATGTGAAGGCGTCCGTTGTGCTTCTCTTGCACGAAGAGTAATATAGCCTGGTTCAGGGCTAGATGCGACGACATTGTCTTATTTTGAATGCCAGTAATTGTAAGAAGGGCTTTGAGTGGGTCTAGGCATCATAATGGTATCGGCGGCCATGCTGCATGCGTGAAAAATAATGGAAGCACTGCGCAATGCTGAGCTACAGTTGCGTTCAACACTGAGTGGGGCATAGGAGTTTAATGTGAGGCGAGGTGATGAGATGGAAGCCGAGCGAAATGCCTTATGTGCATTCTGAAAGCGTCTACGCGGATGTGAAGAGCACTCTTAGCAGCCGGACTGTCAATGCTAGTGAGGAGCATACGAATGGTAATCATAAAGGTGCTTTACACGAGGCTACGATTTCTTTATCGCGACTATCACCGCATTCTCGTTAGGAAGTGATCTAGACGAGCGATGCGGCGGCTCAAATGGCGAGTCTATTGTTGGCAGCACTGGCCATGCTTCAGGCGAGCCGGTGATGCTCTTGTCTTGCTTGCACGACTTGTTGTCGGCGTGTCTAGACGCTTGAGGTGGTATGCCGGCGATCATTTGGTGAGCTGCAGTCCTTGCTTCGGCACTTGGTCTCCTCAGGGGCCTCCGGCGACGAGACCACCGGTGTCGTACTTTGGCAGCGGCCTGCCTATGAGTTCAGCCGTCCTAGATTATTTGCCTCAAAACTTACATTTCCTTTTCCATGCTTGGTCAATCTTTTGACGATGCTTCGTAATGGCCATGACAGTTTCGACATTTTCGAAGTTCTGCCTGACAAGCGTTTGCGCTATGTAATTCTGAGCATAGCGAGCACACAGCCTGGTTTGTACGAACAGCTTTTATATGTCCCTATCTATCAAATTTCCGGCATTGAAGGGGCTTCGGCACAAAGGGTCCACCTTTGTGTCGAAAATGGCCAACCTTGACTTGCGATGGAAGGCTGTCTCCCTTGAACACGAGCTTCACGCAGCGTGATTTGCCAAGGCGACGAGCCTGCAGTATGGTATGTTCTGCGGACACCGGTTTGATGAGAGCAGCAAAGTCGCTTTCGCTGATGGAAATGTCAACATCGTAAAAACGCCTGCAGTAAGTCACAGCCATCAGGTATGTATGAGCGAACATTGATGTTATCCAACATCTTGACGTTGCTCAACACTTCCAATGTGCTTCGTTGAGCGACGTCTACAGTGAGGATATTCTTACTGTCATTGATCCGCACATCCAAGATCTGTCCATGGGCGAGTTCTTCAAGAGACCTAGACGTGGCTTGACGATTGAGCCGGTTGAGACTATGAGCCACATCGAGCGGCACAAACAGAATCGTGCATATCGTCTGCTCTCGCGTCTTCGTCGCATTTTTACTTGTTGATGGAGACGGCATCACTAGTCTTATTTTTGGCTGCCGTATTGTCACAGGCACGAAGTCACTTTCATCGGAGCTTTCGTCACTGGCCGTAGAGTAAATCAGCGTGTCCTCGCTGCCGGCATCACTCGGATGGCCCATATGCTTTCTTCTGGTAGCTGCAGACGACGTTGATGGTTGCGGTGGAAGACCAGGCGAATACACGTCCATCGCCACAGTCACTAAAACGGTGTCTTCTACAAAGCCGAAGAAAAACTTCGAAAAAAAAAACAGATACTTACAGCAGGGTTCTACGCCAGAATCACTTCGTGTCGTGGAGGACTACCAAATACGACATGCGGGTAAGATACCATGAATTGAACACTCCTTTTACATGACTAGACACTCACCCCTATGAAATAATTTCGTCATGCGAATGCCCTTTCTAATCAGGTCTTCCTCCTTAGGGCCCCCACGGCCCTCGCCATCGGTGACGACACCGACACTCTACTCAAAAACGGCCTTAAGGAACCAATCGAACTACCGCCTATCGACAGCGATCAAAGCGATGCGCTTTTGCTCTCACCGCCCGCGGTGTTCAACCGTTTTTTCGTCTGGCCACTGCGTGGAAGACAGTGTGCGGGAGCGGTGCGGCGCCTACTAATACCGCCCACGTTGGAAGGCCTGTTGGCGCCGACAACGTCCGAAACCCAGTCATGCGAATGCCATTTCTATTGCAGGTTAGTTACTTGCCACTTGCTTATTGCTCCTGTACAAGGGACATGCGCAACGATACGCACCACAAGTACCGAGACAGCGGAAGAGGTAGCCATAGCGCTCGCTGTTGCTGAAAAAAACGCAACCATGATAGTCAGTGACTCTCAAACGGCAGTGAGAAACTTTGCCAACGGCCGCATCTCCCCGGAGGCACTACGTATTCTCAAAGGAGGGTGTCGAACAAGCCCCAGAAATACATATATTATTTGGACACGTGCTCATGCCGTCGCGGGGGACAGCAACAATGGGGCTGTACATGACGCGGCTCGAGGGCTCACCGACCGAGCTGCCCTCTCAAGTGCCGCCCCTACCTCATCCGAGTGAGAGTGGGAAGACAGAAGAGTGGCAGACGAGTGAGAGTGGGAAGACAGAATGACCAGATACAATGAAATTACAAAGCATTATAGATTACAGAGGGGCATATTCCTGCCCCCTCGCCCAAAATTAACAAAAAGACAGTCTGTCGAATGGCGGCAGTTACAAACTAGGACATATCCGAATCCTGCACTATCGCACATTATATATCTTGATATATACAAAAGGGATAGGTGCAAGCGTTGCGACTCCAGAGCCAATCTGGAGCATATGTTATGGGAATGTAGAGGGATTAGTACTCATAACAAGTATGCGGCCTCTGCTCACAGCCATCGCACGCTGGGAAGCCGCAATGCTCAGTTCCGTCCTCGAAGACTAAATGTGGGCCGTCCAGCGGGCCGAGGAAACCGCCAGGATTCAAGGACTCTTGGACGTAACCTAGGCGGGGCCAATCGCCCACCTCATCTTCTCGCCGGACTCTGCATACAAAGTTCTTTCCTCCTCCTCCTCAACGTGTAGCCATGTATTTCCTAGAGACAATTTTGTACTAATAATGCAACATAGAGATGAAATATTATATGTATCATTGTATATTATACTCATATTTGACAAAATTAAAAAAAAGTTCCAACCCGCCAAGCTTAAGCGCGGCAAAGCGGCCACCTTTCAGGGTTCCACCCCGTCTGGTCACATGGCCACACGAAATGGTGACGTGATTTTCAGTCGACATATCGTCTGCTCCGCGCACACGTCTATAGAGCATGTCTTTGCCCCACCCACTTTTGTTGCCGCCGTCATCGCCGTCCGCAAGCGATGATATGACACTAATTAAAGTATACAGTCATGGTGATTCGGGCCGTGGTGAGTCATTTCTGGTTCAGTCCTCTTCTGAGTAGTGATTCTTAAATCGATGCCAGACCAAACAGCGACGAGGCAGCTGGTGATGCACGCTTCGCTCATGCTGACTGGTAAGACATATGAACGCTGCGTATGCGTTACATGTTTGTGATTACCATCACTTCATATATTCCCATTCACACTCACGACTCCACGACAAAACCCAATTCGCTCACGAGCTGTGTAGGCAAAATTTTTGAGCACGTTGTTCTCCGCGCAATAAAGCCACATTTAAAAGATAGTAATTTTGTTCCCAACACAGGCTCACTTGTGCCCCAAACTAAGGGCACAGAAAGCATTTACGTTAAAGAGAACTTATTTCATCCCAAACGACAGACAGCTCGTATCAGATTCATTCTCGCAATAGACATGCAAAAGTCTTTCGACAATGTAGGACACTAACACAATCTTAGGACATTGGCCACCACTGGCTGTGGCCGTAGAACCTGAAACATGTCAAATTCTTATTAAAAAATCACATGACCGAGGTTAGATGAGGTACGCGCCCATCCGCCACTTTTGCCATTCGAAACAGGGGCACTCCCCAGGAAGCTGTCTTTCGCCACTCTTACTCAGTGTAGATTTACTCCAAAAAACAGCAAGCAATTTACACCAATAATATGACTAAGCGGTTGTGCCATGGCTCTATGGGCACTCGCAAGACGTTCTACAACCCACTATCAGCGTCATCGAGTGGCATACTAGTACAATAGGTCACCACTGTTCGCCAGAATAGTTGGAGTTATTTGCAGGTAAATCCCACATAAGTGATACACGCATACATCTGTACGTGCATGGTCAACCTGTGCCAAGAGTATATAGAATCTATAAAATCAGGGTACTGGGTTTACACATACGATCAAACACAGACGCAAACTTCATCTTAAACCTTCTTGATAAGCAAATAAAAAAATTTTCGTGACTGGTACGCCGAATTTGGTCGCGCAATCATGGTCCATCTCAAAACGACACAACGCAAATTGTTGAAGCTTTGGCAGTAAGCCGCCTCGCATGTCATATTTCGTATCACCAGCTCCCTCAGTAGCAAATTGAACGGGCTGTCTAATCAGGTGGTAGGTCGAAACCGCATTTAGGTTGCCGATGCGCACCAGCACTTCTACTTTTTGATTTCATATGCGGCGTTTAAGGTCCCAAAACCACCATACGAATACAAGAGACGCCGTAGTAAAGCGCTACGGAAATTTCGACCGCCTGGGGTTCCTTAACGTGCACCCAGATCTGAGCACACGGGCCTAAAGCATTTTCGCCTTCATCAAAATTGAAGCCGCCGCAGGTGGGATTCGATCCCAAGACCTGCGGGTTAGCAGCCGAGTACCTTAACCACTAGACCACCGTGGCGGGGCACCAGCACTACTCTCCTCTTACAAACCAGTCTGTATATTACAGTGCAAAAATGATAGAGGCAAAGAGAAGCAATTACCCTTTGCGCCTTTTTCAGACACCCGCAGGGCGGAACCTCCTCCGAACCCTGAGGCTCGAATTAAGCGACACGATGCGTATCGAAGAGGCGTGGTCGTCTATTACAATAAGGGTCACAGCACACGTGCAACTCAAACCATTGCCGCGCAACGTGAATCCACAAATCCACCCGGGCCGACGCAAGGCACGCACTGATCATTACATACGGCGGTAAAAAAACTGTGAAGACGTTCATTAAGTGGACGCTGCCGTAGGCCCACTTTAAGGAACGGCCACAGCTGCTACCATGACGGAAGACAGGTGCATAAGCATTTCCGCGTCCTTTAAAAGGGCAAGCTCCGACGTGGCTGAGGGGGTTGCGTTAGTCTTAGCAGTGGTGCATGCGCCATTAGAGAAATTTGCACTGATTTCTAAAGCGCTTCTCAATACTTTCAACAAGAATTCGCACCAACGACAGTCTCACCATATTGAGCAACACTCCTTCACCTCCCATTCGTTGACTATCGCGTGGGTGCCTGGCCACGAGTGTATCCCCAGAATGAGCACGTTCATGCACATGTCCGAGCTATTTCACTCCAGACCCCCGTGGCTCGCTCACGCAAACGCACGAGACAACCACAAGAGGGAATTATACCTGTACCATGAGATTAGATGTATACCGAAACGGCACACAATATTTACCTGCCCCACACTACACCTTCACCCGTAATCAGAGTTCAGTTTGGCACCAGCTCCAGACAACTGGTTCACTGGCTCGGACGACCAGTTGGGGCTGGGGCACCGAGACTGCGTAGAGATGTCAGTCAAGGGGCTCCTGGACGTATACGGGCCCAACCACAATTACTTTGACTTTTTTATTCATATAAAGTTGTATTCATTCATCCATTGACGACAAATCAACCGAAGCGCCACAAGGAAAACGCAGGATTCACACGAACACACTTCACAAACCAAGCAAAAGAAAGCAAGCGAAGCCGTTGCCGTGCAGCTAGGCGTCCCCACGAGAGAGTACCACATGTAGACAATGCAATGACAACACTAAGCTTGTCGACGTCATTTATGCTCGCACACTGTCACTCGGCACCCGAAGCAAGGCCGTGGAGCCTACTGAACACGTGAAAATACTGTCGATTTTTATGTCCAGGTACGAGCCGGTAAACCAAGGATGCTTTTTGCGGTTAAATTAAATAACTTCTACGTATCAGACGTAATTTATTCTTCGCTAAAAAAGTCGTGCATATCAAGCAATCGAATAAAAGCAACATCTCGTATTTGAAACTCGCTATCACTGCTCTTCTAAATTATATCCTCAAAAGAAGCCGTCTATATGACTCCAAGTGAAATTTCGCACCGAAGAAGTTTCAGGAAACAGAGATAACAATTCCAGCGTACGAATGGTGCCCCCGTTCAAGTACTCCTACAGTCCGGCAAACTTTCTTTATTTACTTTTTGTGCAGGCGATGTCAGAACAACTTTTCTTCCTTTCAAATCGTGTGACAATGACTCATGAACACCTCATGCGTCCTTGTCATTTATCTGCCTCTTGTTATTCGCGAAGGCTCTGTCTAAGACGCAACAAATAAGGTATCGCAAACAGAGCTGCCCCTATCTGAAACGTACTAATAGTGTTGAATGAGGTTTGAGGGAACTAAGTAGCTCGTCCAAAAAATAGCCGTAAGTTTGACTCGAACGAACTGACTGCAGGCGTACCTAGATCAATAAGAAGGCAATGAAGAGACTCATGTCGATATAAGAGAAAATGTCGAGGATAAGATCTGCAATAGTAGACACTTGATTGTGCTGCATCTTACGAACAAGTGTTATTGCCGTTCGATGAGGCACTTTTGCTTCCAGCGTTTTCTTTCTCCATTACCTCCCCGAACATTGTCTCCCAGCATTTAGTTCTTTCTTCCTTGACCTCTATCACCTTAACCCTGTGTCGTAATGACCTTTGTCATTTGAGCAATGGAAAGGGCTTTTTCCTAGAGCCCGTCACCGATAGTTCATTTTTGGCCCCATTTTTAGCGCTTTGCCTGTGATTAGATTCTTCATAGCCCGTTTTTAGATTGACTCGTTCACACAGTCATCAGCCGGTATTGTTCATCTACCAGCAGCCGACAAAAAACATTCAGAGAAGAAAAATAGGGGCGGAAATATCAAGTGAAGTGGGCTCTATATATTTTATCTTTGTGAGTCCGAATCTTGGATCACCAACTCCGATGGCTAAAGCTGACAACTTGGACTCATAAATGTGCGCGAGACACACTTTTTCTCGGCGGTTTGTGAAATTTTGACAGATAATTGTGGGAATCAGGGCATCACAAACTCGTGGAGCTGTCGTTTCTCTGATGTCGCAGAAACAGCCTAACGACGCTTCTTTGTATGATCTGCAATGCATCTGCACTTAGTAGGTAAAGTAACGATAGTACGAGCACTTCCAAAGTAAGCATGCATATTTTTTGTTGCAGTTGTTGGTATGAGGTATTTTGGTAAGGGTTCGAAGCCTTGGAGAACATTTGATTGTAGCTATCATAAGTACACGCGACAGCGTGCCGCGTGGGCAGTGCCTTTTCAACGGTTAGCCTCACGCCCCACCGCGGTGGTTCTAGTGACTAAGGTACTTGGCTGCTGACCCGCAGCTCGCGGTATCGAATCCCGGCTGCGGTGGCTGCATTTCCGATGGAGGCGGGAATGTCGTAGGCCCAAGTGCTCATATTTGATTGCACGTTAAAGAACCCCAGGTGGTTTTAAATTTCCGGAGCCCTCCGCTACAGCGTCTTTCATAATCATTTGGTGGTTCTGGAACATTAAACGCCATATATCATCATCATGATACAGCTATTGTGTTGGGGATGACATCAATTGTAGTCGGGTATCATCCGCTTAAGTTTATTTATGTAGCATCTGCACTGGGCTAGAATCCTCGCGAGCAAGCAGCGATTTATATTAGCTTAGAGCTTCTGGTGTTGCGAATATATATGTTGCTGTTGGCGTCGTTAAGCAGTGGGAAACAACTGGTGATGAAAAACATATGCGGCTGTGCCTGACTAGAGGTCACTTGACTTTATCGTGCTGCATATTGCCTCAGAAGTTCACTATGATTGAGACACTACCATGTTTGACGATCGCTGGACGTGCCACGTTTCTCGAGCAAAGTGAGCAGTATAAATTTTTTGCATTAGTCGAAATGAATAAAATAATGAAACTATCTGCGCATGCATTTCTGGCTCAATAGTTGAGTTTACGCCAGAGTTTTAAGCTGCCCAAGTTTTGAATATTTAAACACTTGTTTGCTTGCTAATTGTCTTGTACTTACTGAAACTAATAAAATACGACATATAATTTTCTTTAAATGTATTACTGAGATTTTGACCTAATTACAGGCGAGTTCAAACGCATCTACTGACAATAATAATGTGCGCTTTTACGCACTAATTTAGGTGAGGTGGCGAAAACAGATATGAAAGCCGTGCCCGCTTTACTTAAGTTCTGAGTGCAGCCTCCACGCTAAGACCACTAGTTGCACTGCTTTCACTACCTGTGCGATCCACTGACCAATAGACGATATTATAAGACGGTATCAGCACACAGCATTCCCGGTCGTTCAAGATAGCATGATGACGCCATACGATCACATCCTTTCACCTTCAGTGAACGTCGCGTGGTGTTTTCCAGTTAGCTCGCGCTACCATAGATCGATCTTGTCTTACAGATCAGGAGCGAAAACTTTTACGCATGTGTGTCCATTTTATTCTTAAGGTATAGAGTGCAAATAACGGGAGAGAACCACTGTCCTTACAATACGACTCACCTAACTCTATAGTTGTAAGCGTAAGCTAACATAGCAATCATATAATCTCTGACCAATCTTACCTAGCGCCTGTCTCCTACTTACCAATGTTTAGACAGACGGCCTAACATTGAAAACGTTAGTTTCAGTTTAGCCGGCTGACGACAATTATTAGCCTGTGTTTAACGAATGCTGGTGATATGAAATAGTGGGCATCATGTCATGAAGTGGAGAAGTTTTGGTAGCTTTATTTCCGTCTGGATTGTTTGGTAGTCCTCACAAGGAAACTTGTTATCTATACTGAGATGGCCATACGTTCCAGAATAAAGATCATATCTCATATGTGTGTGTGTTCACAAATGTGCATCTAACCTTTGTGCTGTATACGAGGCGTCTAGAATACATTTGTTTCACACACTTCATACGTTCCCCATGTGTATAACAATAAGGCAGTTTTTGCTATTACAGATTCTGAAGCCACAGAACATAATT
>WOVY01008220.1:0-18962 GCA_013436015.1 Rhipicephalus annulatus
CCTTTACGAGCAAGCTGTATTCGACTCTCTAAATCCGCATGGGCGCACCAAATTGAGCATTCACAACGAAAACCAATTTGATTTGGCTTTAATATGACCTTATTCGTCATCCAGGAGTTTATTCGGCCCTTTAGAACCCTCTCTATGAGTTTCACCATGTTCGAAATTAGCGAGATGGGTCTGATATTTTCTATGGTAAAACCTACTCCTTGCTTTTTTATTAATGGAATTACCTTAGATATTTTCCAGTCATACGGTATGCAGGCATTCTTTAAAGAGTAGTATATGAGATTAATAACGTCGCCGGGGGATATCTTGAATAAAATTTTAATCATAGGAACTGTGATTCCATCTGGACTAGGAGCTGACGATGGTAGATCTCGAATGACTTTTGATGCTTCTGACAGCGTTACGTTTTCGAAGTCAGTGCTTATGCTAGACTTTTGCCAGTTGAAAGCCATAATCGAAGAAAATCTAATTTCTAGACCTCTGCCAATTGACTCTAAAGAGTTCTTCGTTTCTTCTAATGATAGTTTTTCATAATTAGTATTTAATGTAGACGGCAGGATTTCGCGAGATCGCATATATTGAAATAAAGCTTTCTTATTTTTGGATTTTGAGAGAAAATCGAAATGTATTTTATCATAATGTTCTTTAGCTTGGGCCACCGTGTGTTTAAATACAGCGGCAAGAAATTTATAATATGCCCAGTTCTTAGGGGACTGATTATGTATTAGCTTCTTCCAAGCTGCCTGTCTTCGTCTGTGATCTCGTGAACAGTTGTAATTCCACCAGGGGCTATAAGGTATTCTCTTCGCCGATTTAACAGTAAATTCAGCGTTTTTGTACGCCCTTTTAATTACTGCGCTTATTTTCATAGCTTTAGTGTCATCTCCATCCTGAGAAGGAGCGTCTAAAGCAGTTTTTTCGGTCGTGTTGAAATTTTGCATAATTTATATAGGTTCGGGCATGGAAGCATGTTGGTTTGACGGGGCAAGCGATCTCGAACATTATTGGAAAGTGGTCACTGTTGGAGGCGCAATCAAGGGCCGTCCACGATGTACTAGCAATGGCCGAGCTTACAAAGCTTAAATCTGAGGCGGAGCGTGAATGACCTCGAATAAATGTGGGAGTTCTAGCGTTAAGGCACAATAAGTTGTTGTCTACCGACCAGTCCCACAACCGTTGTCCACACTGATCAGTTCTAAAACCCCAGCAGGTATGGTGAGAGTTGAAGTCACCAACTATAATTTTTTCTTTACAGCCTGAATTAGCAGCCATATCTAACAGTCTCGTGTCTTGAACGCCTACAGGAAAGTAGACGTTTATTAGCGAGAAAGGCAAGTATCCTGGCAAGGTAACATCTAACGCGAAAATTTCGCATTCAGAAGACATACATTTGTATGAGTTTTTGACTTTTAAACTAATTTTATTGTTTATAAAGAAAGCTAAACCTCCATCTTTGAATGGACGGTCTAGACGAAAGGTTTGGAAGTTGGGTAGGTGAAATACATGATGTGTGGGTAGCCAAGTTTCTTGTAATGCAATAATAGCCGGATCGAATTTGGAAGACAGGTATACCAGATCTGTTATGGCTGAGTGAACAGATCGGCAATTCCAATGTATAATTTTAAGAGACCCTATGATTTCGTTAAAATGGTTTCGGCAATCACCTTTTCTAAAATACTTTCTTTTAGAAAATCGGTTTTTGAAAGGTTGTCTTTCTGGTATTTCTTGCTTTTTACATGTTTCGGCGAGCTAGGTATTTTCGATGCAGGGGATCTAGAACGCTTTAGGCATTTGAGATCTATGTCCATATCTTGTGTGTCCTGAGAAGTTTCCTGTGCACCCTCGCTTTGCCTCTGAACGCCTTCTCCAGAGGGCTCTGTAGACTGTGCATCTGGTGGAGTTATCTCCACCGATGTTTCGACCATAACATCTTTTTTTTATTTAAATGCATTTTGGAAAGACAACCTAAACTCTGTCGTTTTGTTTGCTTTGTTTTATGTTATCTTTTGTATCCTGGCTCTATATTTTACGTTTTTTACAATTTACCTAAGTCCAAATGTATTGTTTTTTAAATATGTAAACCTTGCATTTTTATATTATCAATTAAGATTATCATTAGTTACGACTTTGCTTTGCAGTATTGTTGCGTTTTTTAAACTCTCAAAATCTTCGACTACTATGTTTCACCTAAGACATTCTGCTGCAGTATTACGTATTTGCATTTCCGTGGGTCCTACAACAATGAATCTATTCCCATATTTCAAAACCAAAAAGAGGTTTGGAAAAACTCTGCTGTTCTTCAAATAATATCAATAAAGCCTACTTTTTTGTCGTGTGTGCACGCAGCCACAAGCAACGAGCCTTTTATTTGAGTCCAGCTTTGGTGTTTTACGTGGAATCGACCAAGAGTTCTTCGTTTTGTGTGCAGCATATTCCTTTTCTTCTTTTTTTTGGAGGGGGGAGTGCTTCTGGTGTGTACCGGCCAGCTGGTTTCTCGTATAAAATACGTACACTTTAAAAATTAAAAAAAAAACGCGCTCGTTATATTGTACAATGTACTATGCTGCTTCGGGCTACAGTGCGGTCAACAGCAACTTCAATAACAATAATGTCAAATAACGTTTATTTGCGCGGAAAAGGGGAGGTATGTGAATAAGAAAAAAAAAGAGGGAGATCATCTTCACACTTGGCGCGACAGAGAGGTACCAACACGTACGCGGAACGCCTGCCAGCCATCCGCCCGGGTAGATTGGTCGACGCCAGCGCCACCGCATCATTCCACGCCGAAACGGCCGCTCCCAGGCAGATGCTCGCGCCACTCAAAAGCTTCTAGTACACTCTACATGCGGGTACAAGCGCTGCTGAAGGAGCCTGCGTAGACACTAGCGCGAGATTCTACTCTAGGTATTTTTGTATGATACTCTATGCTTCATAGTATTTTTTTTTTACTGTGCACGCTAGCTGCGCTAGCTGGAAACGCTCAGCGCGTTTCTCGCGACAGGAAAAATTGGCAGATCCCACGTACAGTGGGAATCGATGATATGCGAAGCACGAATGAGAAATGTTGATATGTCACTTTAAAAACAGCACAGGAATACGAGGTGAAGGTAAATGATGCGCCACATGACAGTCGTATGATGATTATCATGTTTAGATGTGTCGTTTACCTTCGCGATCTATTCACGTCACGGGATACAAAATTTATTATATGTGAAGCTAGCGAAACGGCCGTGAGCACGCTTGAGCGTGGTATTTTTGTCATGTTCTTACATGGCACGCGTGGCAGGGTTATCACGTTTGCTCCAGTCATATATTTCGCCAATCGTTGACGTCACGCAACACCAAGTTTGGTATATGTGGAGCTAGCAAAACGACCGCGAGCACATCATGAAAGACCCAGTGTAAAAAAAAGAAAAAAAAAACGACTGCTCGCACTGCGCAACCGTTCAATGGCCACCCCGTATATGTATATATGGACACTGGATCACTGGCTAGAAATTTAGTAAAGGGTGTGTCATTATTGGCTTTCGCTTGACGTTGAAGGAAACGGTTATCCTTCATTCAATAAATAAGAATAGTGAAGACAAAATAACAAATCGAATTTCCAAATCATGCCGAATAACGCAACATTGACGCTATACGCCCCCCCCCCCCCCTCTGCGACGCATGTTACTCGAGTTCCTCTGTGGGAAGATGCGGGTGGCAATTTTTACGTTCCTTTGCGATAAGTCGCAGACTGTATACTCCGTTAGGGCCAGTTCACGCTAGCTGCAAGCATGCCTCACCGTTTGACGTTTGACGTTCTCAGGCCGCCGTGCGCGACTGTTTCCTTCGCGCACGCCTGCTGTTTGCCGTTCGAAGAATAGGTCCGACACCCATTTTCGTACTGTTTGGCGTTTGCCGTACAGCGACGTAGCCAATCAGTGACGCAGGAGCCACATGGGGGAGCCGCGTCGTCTACTTTCGGCTCTCCGAGTTGTCTGCATCCGCCGCGGACACTTCGAGCTGCTGGCTTCTTTCTCCGTGGTTTTCACAATATCTCGTACGTGTTGTTCCCAGACTATGTTCCAGCTGTGAATAGATCATTTCTTACTGCCACTATTTCAAAAAGCACACATCAATTCAAAATGATGTCCCAAAGCAGGCGTTTGAACAGGTGGCGCCAGCTATCCAGCGTTAGGAACAACAGGCAAACGTGTTTTTTATGCCCTCCAAGATTTGGGATGGCTTTCTTAGGAATGCTTGCCGAGAACATCAAATATTTGATATGGTTCTCAAAAACGGTGCTGAGTCGATTCGAATGCTGTGTTGTCGAAGCTAAAGGACATGAGTCTAAAGCAAATGGAAGCATCAGTTCGGAGGTTTTTAGCTACAGGCCGCACGGCGGCCGCTTGATAGATTCGAGGCGGTCGACAACTGCATTCTGAAGGCCTGCTATGTTTGCCGGAGGAAGTTGGCATGCAATTCGAAAAGCTCTCCTGCGGGTGGCGCCGGCCGTCGATCTATATGGCACTGCACCATTACGGCAGGCTTGCTGCAAGCGTGAACCGGCCCTTATACACAAGAAACAGTCACAAACTGAGGCGACGCAACCGTCACTTAGCCACCGTGGTCACATATAGCGGCTGAGCTGTTTTGTCGGTAAGCTTTACGACTCGTGTTCGATTCCTTTCCTCGGAGTCCATATTCAATGTGAAAGAAAAAGCGTTGTTTGAATAGGTAGCCCGATTAAAAAAAAAGAAAGTAAGCTAGTGGACAAAAACTGAATCAGATACTCCCGTCACAGCGCACTTGACTATATCATAAGTAACGACACGTGTCTAGATGAGTTTTTGTGCCTACTTCATTTTTAACCGCTGCGAGTGTTTTCTGTTGACAGTCAGCGTTTGTTTGATCTGGTTTTCTGTATCCGTATATGCGCACCTAACCTGCTTTTACGATGAATACCTACCGATTCACGTTTCTCTTTGTTCGACGAGGTACTAATTTTTTATCGATGAGCTGTCTTCCCTGCAATTTAATAAGGAAGTGTAAGAGCATGTAGATGAGGCCACGATGCGGTGACCTTTACAGAAAGACGTCAGGTCTAACAAGATATGCAAACAATGTATTACCACGTCCAGAAGAGACTACGTTGAAAATCGAGCTTCATCAGGGAGGGTGCATAAAGACGGGAGACGATAGTAAAGGCGAGTGCTTCTTGTGACGCAACGTCCAGCTTTTACCGCAAAGCTGCTTTTGTATATGCGGGTACATGTATCCCTCTCTCTTTGATATTCTTTATTTTTCGTCTAGCTATATTTTGTGCGTGCGTAAGCAGAAAGCAAGCTTGCCCACCTTCGTTTACAAAGTATGTTTTATATGTTTCATATGCAGAGGTTTCAGAATTTTGTGATTTGCATGTACTCGCCAGCCATTATTCCCGTGTTTGACCTCTCATTCGCGTATTCCTGTAACGATGCCGGTGTTTTCCTCTACCCTTGGCATCATGCCGGCTTTTTATGAAGGAAGCCATCGTATACCTTGATGAACCATTAGACATTGATGGGCCGTTCCTTCCACTCCTCTTGCAATGATGTCGTTCATTGTAGCTTTATTTTATTTATTTTATCTTTTCACATTCCACGCAAAGTAAAGAAGCTTCCTCATATGACTACGCACACAAGTGATCAAGCTTCAACGGCAGCCTTCCCCACAATTTTCGAATGACCCTTTGTAATCACTTGCTTTTGGAGTGCACTACTTTAAATCCCCTTCTTGCGTTAAGTAGCCGTCGTACGCGTAACGGGTGGACATGAAAAACAAAATGATAAAATGATACGCAGAGTAGAATACTATTTTATCCGTGGCCTTCTGCGTGGCAGCCAAGTTTCTAACACAGAGACAGGCTGCTGTTTGAAACTCATTCGCGAAAAAGAGCCTATGCAGACGTCGTGTAGGGCAAGTAATCGTATCAAGCTATATCTAATCTTTAGCAAGACAGATGAGTAATATACCGACCACTTGTCACACAATGATAATTGAGAAACCAGTTCGTCGTTTAATGCTTTCCACCCGCCGCAAAGTCCTCGGCCATTTTTCTTCGTCGTTTGCAGCAACATGCAGCATCAACCAAGTGCACGTGTAGCGAGTACAGGCGTGTAACAATTACCTCACTTATCCAGAGAAATATGAATATTGGGATCGTCCATGGGTCATATTGTACTCTACAAAAATGTATGCTTTGTAAAGTAAACGATATGTTGCGGGAAGCCAAAGCATCAAAACCAGTTGTCCTCGCCTCAGCACAATGCTGCGCTCGGAATTTTCTTTATGTATTGTGAGGTCGCACTCCGCCTGTTCCTCTCTTGGCCTGTCTGCACGTCGACATTCCTGAGCGGCAGAGCGTATTGGACGGCTGAACTCACCTTTCTCTTGCCCCGCCACGGTAATATAATGGCTAAGGTACTCAGCTGCTGACCGGCAGGTCGCGGGTTCAAATCCCGGCTGCGGCGGCTGCGTTTCCGATAGAGGCGGAAATGTTCTAGGCCCGTGTGCTCAGATTGGGGAGCACGCTAAAGAACACCAGATGGTCGAGATTTCCGGAGCCCTCCACTACGGCGTCTCTCATAATCATATGGTGATTTCGGGACGTTAAACCCCACATATCAATCAATCAATCACCCCTTTCCTCTTTCACAGACCCACCTGCGTGGTCTTGTTCGGTGTCAATATACAGTTATAGTTTACCGTTAGTGTGATAATGGAGGTTAAGGGAATGGTGTCACCGTGCAACAAACGATCGTTGCAAACAGCGTCTTATAGTTTAGCGGGTAACGTTTTCGTGGTTTACGTGCTGCAGTGGGGGTGGTGGCACCACCTATCGAAGAGTTGAGAAGTGAAAACAGTGAAAAGAAAAGAAAACGAAAATCTCTGTCCGTGAAACTACTCGAAGCATTGTTACGATTTTATTTTAGTATTGATGAAATTAAACGAATATGACCCACGCACCAAACGCGAAAACAATTATGTTGCCAAGTTGTTTACTTCATTTTTAAGTTAGGTTTAGACACGTTCGAAATGGGAAGTTATCTCAAAAACTACAACTTACCCGTAATACTTGTTCGTCGAAGCTATCTGAACGCAAGTGAAGCCGATTTAAACAGTCGTTTGCTTCGAACAAAGTGAATCTTTCAACAGCTACGCCAAAGTCACATCGAAGCGGGTGTCCGAGAGCGCCGCCGTGTTTTACTTACACTACGTACACCTAGCCTAATACGTTGACGTTAAATCTGAAAAATAGCGCACGTACGGTAAGCGGTACGGGTAACGTACGGATCTGCGCATGCGCATTTCAATCCTGCTTTCATGGTACGCCGTGTATCGCGGTAATCCCGGTATGCTATAACAGTCCAATGACCGTGGGCTACTCGGAGTGACCCACCAAGACCAAGGAGGAAAGGCACTTCTAAGAGAGCCACGACGTCTTTAGCTACCAGAAATGCTTGCTAGCGAGACACCAGCACTGCTGCTGCAGGCCCCCCTGCTTGCCACTCTATTTACGCATCGTAAATAGTTTTCCATATAAAGTTGTGATTTCTCAGCAAACGTCCAACGCCGAAAGTACCTTTCTCAAGAGAAGGTCTGGAAGATGGTCGCAGTCTCCAGTGAGAAGTGCCAATCTTATGTTGCTTCACCGAAAAGAACTAGTCTTAAATCTAGCAGCGTCAGACGAAATTTAGTAGGTAGTATCGTAATATTTGTAGCTTTACTTTTCCTGCATTTAACGGAACATTTACTGGTTCAATGGAAGCCAGAGAAAGTGTGACTATTGTGGATCTGGTGCAGTGGATATTGTTATAGCGAATTCATATAGTATCAATATTGATTATAAAGAGGAAAAAGTAAGAAGAATGAAGACACAGACTGAATTATCCCGGTGTTTCTGTTGCTTGTGACACATTTTATCTAATCAACGGCAACCTACCGTTTGCTCCGAATAAAAGACTATTTCATAAAGAACCTCGTTGTTCCGAAAGTAAAAAAAAGAACTATGTTTCTTTCGTAAGTGGTCTGGTGTTTTAGGCAGAATCGGTGACGTCATTCTTCTATATCGGCGAAACCATTCACGTTTATGTTTACTTGTGTGCTATGCCAATGTTTTTCATCGCTAAAAACGCTGAATCTGTCGACTTGATCGGTTCCCCGAAGATGGCTGTTTCACACGCTTAATTTGTGTGTGCGCCAACGTTGTCCGAGAAAACATAGCCACATGCAGCTTCGCTGTAGACAGACATGCTGACTCAGGAGACTGCGAGTCGCCAGATTTTTTTTTTGTCTTTTGACATAAGAGGGCAAGCAATGCGTCAACAACAAAACTCCAGCGTCTACCTACCTGCAAGTGCGCTCCTTGAGGTGGACCGCATGTATTACTATTCGTGACTGCAGCGCGTTGTATCATTAGTGAGTAGTCGAGTACTGCTGGTGCACGAGTTTTCTCCGCTAGGACCAGGGAAGACGACAAGAGACGAATTAACTGTCGCAACTGCTGATCATAGGAGTAGAGTGCAATACGCAGAGCTTGCAGCCAACGGCAAAAACACGCGCATGCGCGCACACACAACCCCACCTTCTCAATAGAGAAAAAAAAGAAAAAAAAAGAAAGTCTGTATAGTCATTCTTCACGCGCTCGTGTCTTTCGTGTCCTTCTTGTCTCTGTGTCGTCTTGTTCTCGCGCAATAACTATCGTCATGCCATACCAACTAGCCCAAGCTGCCACACTTTTCCGGCCGCTCACACTGCCCTTCTCTTTGTCGCATTCTGGCTTCCGGACAACAAAGGCTGAAGCGGATTCGAGGGTGGCTCCTTCAAAAGCAAGGTCTCTGTTGTGCCGTCCAGGCAGCATTCTTGGAGGAACATCCCCTGCATCTCAGCTCCAACCTCGCCGCTAGAGCTGCCATTAGCGCCGTATTTGTGTGCCCGCTTGGTGCGAGAGAGTCGAACAGTGCAGAAAAAGAAGACGTAAAACCAAATACTAAAAAAACGGAACCAAATAAGACACTCAGTACGTACGCTAGAATGGGAAGCAAGAAAGAAGTAATGTACCAAGTAGAAAGCCATGCGAACATCTGGACATGCCGTCTGGTGCACCCTCTAGGAAGGCATGCCGAGCATGCAGGCGAAAGAAAAACTGGGGTTCGCATTCGCGCACCTTCCCGCATGCGCGCTTACCGCTCTTTGTGTCTACAGGCAGCAGCACGGAAGGAAAAAAAAAATAAACGCGAAGCCTTGCCCCACAAGGAAAGATGTCAAATTTTAGCTATATCGGACGTCCAAAAGCGTTAGCATGTGCCCCGATATCTAGTTTTGCCAATAGGCAACTGCTGTTGTATCATAAGGAGCCGCAGCGTTGTGGTGGCCTGTTATACATTTTTCTTGCCATGTAAACGGACATCGCAAGGAATTACATTGCAATAATTTCATTTAGCGATCGGCATCCAAGTAGATATTTTTGTATGGGGCCTTATGGAAACTGTTCTTCGTATGTCCACAAAGGCTGGATAGGCATTGGTGCCAACTACAAACACTTGCTCCGGTATATCAAATATTAGCAATATGCGCTCCAATACGTGTCCGTTGTTCGGAGCGGCATTCTCACCCACGCACAAATTTTACATGAACGAAAGAAACACAGTAATGAAAAATAAATCAAACAAAACAGGCGCTTCCTAAATTTTCGCATCATTAACGATAACCTCAGACTTCTTCTTCAAAAACAATTGCTCAATGTATTTGAACCTATCAGCGCACAGAGTGAAACTCACGAAATGGCTCAACAGTTACCAAAAAAAAAGAGAGATGATAATGATGCCTCTTCGTCTGATCTATAAAAGGAAGAATGGCTTAGACAATCATCTGTTTGCTGTGACATAAAAAATGCTTCGAAAATTGGCCTAGGTGTTAGGTTGTAACGTCTAGAAATACTGTCAGTGCTGTCTACGAGGAGAGGGGCAGTCACGTTTATTGCAGTAAAGAGTGAGGTGTGTGTTATGAAGTATTCTCAAACTGGTCTTGTGTTCTTCCTATCTTGTGTTCAAACAACTGCCATTGTGACGTACATGCATATTCTCACAGGTCATGGGTGCCCTACACCAATTCTGATAGTTGCATTTCACATGAAACTTGCTTTTGTGGCACAGTCTTTTTCAGTCGTGTTGTTTTCAAACTTACTCTTTACTCTAGAGCAAAAACTGACGATGTTCATTTTTAACAAAAAGTCTAATTTTACGCCATATTTGCGTGCAACGTTTTTTAAGTCTCTGCAAAGGTCATGTATACAGTAAGTACAAAACCACAAACACTTTTCAAAATGAATCATTCTGCTAGCCCATTTCACTTGCAAGTGGCCATATGTTTAGGATTCTTTAAAAGTTATCGGCACGAGGCTTGCGAAATGCAGTGAGGGTGCCCGCATATTTCATTCGGTCTATTAGAGAACTATGTTCATAGTTCGTGGAGCGGAAACAAAATTTCCGTGAAGCCGACACCAAGCAAGTACCCATAGGGTGTTTTTACATCCTTATTATGAGTACGTACACCATTTAACGTGTTTCGCAATGTGTGCTGATGTGTTCAAGCACTCTGAGCAGTGACACTCACAAAACAGTAGAGTCCTAGACTTGTACACTACACCACCCTTCCCCTACCCAAGGTAAATAAAGTTTCAAACTTTTTGCTACTCCACCTAACACTAAGAATAGCGTTTAGAGATTATGTCCGTCAAAATCTTTTTTTTTTCAACGTTTCTCACTTTCGAATTTGAGGACGTGTTTAGCACGAATACAGCCATTGAGGTACCTTTTTACACAGTATTTTGCGAAGCGTGGCTCTTAGGCACCTATTTCTGTGTCGAGCAGCGTCGCCATTGGCCCAGGCGTAACTGTAGAGTGAACGAGGACGAAAGAGAGCGAATTTATGGTCTGAAAGGAGCATGACGATTGTTATAGCGCGAGAACAAAACGACGACACAGAGACAAGAAGGACACGAAAGACACAAGCGAGTGTCTCGTGTCTTTCGTGTCCTTCTTGTCTCTGTGTCGTCGTTTTGTTCTTGCGCTATAACTATTGTTATGCCATACCAACTAGCCCAAGCTGCCACACTTCTGAAAGGGGCGCCCCGCCGCGGTGGTCTAGTGGCTAAGGTACTCGGCTGGTGGCGTGCAGGTCGCGGGTTCGTATCCCGGCAGCGGCGGCTGCATTTCCGATGAAGGCGGAGATGTTGTAGGCCCGTGTGCTCAGATTTGTGTGCACGTTAAAGAACCCCAGGTGGTCGAAATCTCCGGAGCCCTCCCCTACGGCGTCTCCCCGCCATGGTGGTCTAGTGGCTAAGGTACTCGGCTGCTGACCCGCAGGTCGCGGGTTCGAATCCCGGCTGTGGCAGCTGCATTTCCAATGGAGGCGGAAATGTTGTAGGCCCGTGTACTCAGATTCGGGTGCACGTTAAAGAACCCCAGGTGGTCTGAATTTCCGGAGCCCTCCACTACGGTGTCTCTCATAATCATATGGTGGTTTTGGGACGTTAAACCCCACAAATCAATCAATCAATCCCCTACGGCGTCTCTCATATAATCATATGGTGGTTTTGGGACGTTAAACCCCACATATCAATCAATGGTCTGAAAGGGGAGCGAACGCGGAGAATTGGTATCATGAGCCACTGGCCTTTAACCTCAGTTTTTGACACGAAAGCGTTTTATGCTGGAGTCTACTAAAACATTGCTGACCTACTTTCATCGCAGAAATTACGTCTAAAAAATAACACACCAGCTGGCGAAAACATTTTGTTATGGGAGTTAAAAATATGACCTCCCAGCCGGCGTAAAGAGCTTCCGGGCACGCTATTCCCTTCGCCAATGTCACACACTGCTCAGGCTTTAAAAATACGCTTTTCATGTCTACCATTGCCCTCTCAAAGTACTCGTCGTAAAGTGTATTATAGCACCATGACCATGAAATTCAGGATTATTTCCTTCTGTGTATCGTTTCTACGCGTCCGTATTATTCAATGTGTTCACAAAGTACAATCATGTGTACGCCTCAAAACATTGCCAGGTTTCGGCAGTACCCATAGCGTTGGTGTGACGATTAGCATCCATTAATATCAAAAATTGTCCCGCAACACATCGAGCAATGCACCTGCTTTATGTAACGCGGCGTTCCCTGGTTCACTTTAAAAACTGCGGAAGGCATCGCAGGAGTGACAAGGCCGAGTTACTCTTCGGAGTGTTCTTCTACTCTAGCAAATCATCAGATAGAGTGAAATTTGGTTTCACTCTGTATGAAACGAAAAAGTGAAACATCTTTCTACTCGGAGAGAGTGCAATACCCATATACTCTTCAGGCATGAGAGAGTAAAACGCCGTTATACATCTGCTCTTGATTACATTTCAATGCGTCGGTAGCGCGAGTGATAAACGCTAGCTAATCACCACACATATACGCAGTAAAGCGTACTCCATTTGTTTTTTGAGGTGGTAGAGACAATTAACCAAAAGAACAGCGTACGTACCACACGCCAGTGAATTTCAGCGCACTATAAGGAACTATGAACTCTTATGATACGCGTTTTCAACTTCGAATCTGTGTAGTGAATTAAGTAAATACTATCTTATTCAACCGGTGAAGATCAATATACTCTGTGCAAACGACCATGACAGTCTCCTTATATTTGTATTCTGTTTTTCGCTATGACCATCGTACGGTACGGCCATAGTGAAGCATTTCGGCTTTAGGCGTAGAACGTGAACAAAAACGCTAAAAAGAATGATCAAAAGTATGTCCAGGGGGGGTGCAAAAAACTAAATTGTTTAGTGTATACTTGTCACACATGTCCCGTTTATTAGGGAGGCGATCGCCGGGCTAATTCCAAGAGCCGAAGTATCGGCCCCCCGAACCGCACCACGAAAGCGTGGACAATTTAGAAGTGGTCCTTATTGGTGCGCCAGCGGACGCCGGCTGTGGCCCAAAGAACAAGTCAGAGCCGAGAGTTGATAAACAAACAAATTATATTCTCAATAATCGCAGATCGAAAATAATACACAAAAATGCACACTCCACACTAGTTACATACAATATGTCACCAATCAAACCAACCAATCAACGTACTACACAATACAATCAGCCACACTTGAAACAACGGACACGGACAACAATACGCACTACAATGCAGTCGCATGCATTGAACAACCAAGACACTTAAGGACTAAAGCGATAGAAAACCTATTCAGTCCAAAGTCCTTGGAACAAAACTCTGAATGATACTCTTCCGAGAATCACTCAATCAAAGTCCAGCGTTGTTGTCGTTCCGTAGCTCTCGAAGTTTCTCTTCCAGGAAACCTCGCGTCCTCAAATGGCCACTCTCCAAGCTTCAAGCTTCTTCGCCGGAAATCCGTCGGCTTCACACACGCAGCTGTTGCCCGCGTCTTCGCTCGATAGCGGTAAACCCACGCTCTTGCCTGTAGCTCGAGCCGTCCCTACGGACCAAAACTTCGCCGACTACACGGCGGAATCTCTACGCACTCTGGCGCTCACTTCCGTCTCCTCCTGCTTTCTCGTCTCGGCTGCTCGATTAAATACGTTCCGCGCCACCTTCCAGAACGTTCTCCTCATTTCGTCGGCGCGACGCGCAGCGAAGGCTGGGGAGAGGCACGAGACGGTTCGACTGCCCTCCCCGGAGGATGATTCACTCGGTCTGACCACGCCTCCTTCGTTCTAGAAAAATCGCGGCCTTGCTGGGCCGCCGATGTGGGGTGAGGAGGTTCGTCTGCGAAGCCATGCTTCTGCGGTGAGAGCGCGCGCCCGGGAGCCTTGGATGTTTGCTTTCTTTTTTTTTCTTTTTACCTCGCGGCGTTTCTGCCGCCCGTTGTCGCAAGGATTTGGCGGCGCGCTCTTTTTTAGCGCTCGTTCTGTGACAATGCCCCCCACTTTAAGAATATTATCTCATAATATTCAACCCACACAAACGAGCGCGAACAGTCACCACACACTCTCACAGACTGTAACACAATCCGTCGCTCGTGACACGTCACATTCACGCAATACAATCTTACATTGTAGTTCAATTCCACAACACATGAAATATAACCACAGGCACATGAGTACAACACTCCACCACACATTCCCAATAATACAAATGTACAAAGTTCTCTCATTACAACAATGGTCCAATACTATACATCACATCACAGCACAACACTTTGACACTTGTGACACAGGATAACACAACGTTAACACAACATATGGGACTCAACACTGCCAAACACATTCTGATTCGACCTCAACACTTATCCTGAATACTTCGAACAGCGCTTGCGCCCCTTTTTGCGGTGCTCGCTCGATCTCTTCTTGTGCTTCCACGTTCTTTTTCGGCGAGCCCTTTCCAACGACGATATCTGAGGCGTCGTCTCAGCCATCGTTGTCCCTTCCGACACCGTTAATGCGTCATCACATTCGACGGGTCCTGTCTGTTTATTTACCCGCTTGATCATGCCTCTACATTTTGCCCGGCTGGCCAACTCCGTCTCCTTTACACTGTCGGTCGGTTGAGGTCGTGCCGACGTAAGTCTAGTTGCTCGGCCCGTGAACTTATTCGACACGATCGTCTTCTCCTTCGCGGTCCCTTGCGCCGCAGCTTCCCCTTGGGCTCTAGTGAGATCCGTCACGGTATGCTCCTCCACTGTATCTCGCGGCCGCTGTGTTGGCGAGGGCTCTATCTTCGGGTCTTCTCCCAAACATTCGGGATCATTCGGCCCTCGCGCCCTATCGATGTTTCCGATGACAAGGTCGTAAAGGGGGGTCGTCATACACAGAGCGGTTACTTTCCCGCTGAAGTACGGGGTTTCCACATCAATCTCTGCTTCGGGAAGTATTCGAACTGTACGGTCAATTAGGCAAACCGGTTTCGTTTTGCCTGTTAACTCACCTTCCCGTACCAAATTTCTCCGCACGATAACAGTGGAACTGCCGGTATCTCTTAACACCGTAACTTTTTTGCCCGCAACTTTTCCAGGCCGCGCTGGCATTCCTTTCGTAACACCGTTTGGCTGTTTTGACATTACAGCACCCACAATAGGAATTTTCTCCCCGTTTTTCAACTCTACGAATCCATCAGTGACGGCATTATTATCAGATTTCGGTGCCGCTTGAACACAGGATACCTGGTGAGTTTGACTCACTCCGTTCCGACAAGCATCTGCTTTGTGCCCAGTCTGACCACACTTGAAACATTTTACTACCGTAGAGCTCGTAAAGATCGTTCGACAGTTTTTCGCGCGATGACCCACTCGGTTGCACAGAAAACATCGCGGAATGCTCTCTGGTGCACGCTTCTTTTCTTCGGGAGCCAATTTCTTCGAATCTTCGGGACAATCCTTCTTGACCTTGGCCAAATTAGTGCCACCTTGCGCTTCCAAGAATTGATCAGCCAATTCAAGCATGTCTTCAAGTGAGTCAGCCTTCCTCTCTTTCAAGTACAGTGACAGGCTTGGGTGGCAACTAGTAAGAAATTGTTCTCTAATTAGCAGCTCTCTAAGCTCATCGTACTCCTGCGCTGTCCCTGAAAGTTCAATCCATCTGTCGAAATAATGGCAAAGTCGGGCGGCATACTGCGTAGCCGTCTCACCATCAGCTGGCTTTCCTGTCCGAAATCTGTCCCGGAATCCTTCCACAGTGAATCTAAATCGCTTCAACAAAGCTGCTTTCACCTTTGCGTAGTTGGCTGCATCGGTCGGCGTCAGCCTACCGTACACACTGAGCGCTTCACCACTCAAGCAAGTACTCAAAGCAGTTGCCCATTGATGTTCCGGCCAATTCTGGCTCTTCGCAATCGTCTCAAATCGGTGGAGGTACGCGTCTAGGTCGTCCTTCCTTTCATCAAACGCTACGAGCAGCTTGCTTGGGTTCAAGCGGAAGCCGTGATCTTCCCGTTCGCTGCTTTCAACTCTAGCTTGGACCGGAGTTTCACTTCGCTGTTGCAAACGGAGCCGCTCGAGTTCTATCTCGTGCTGTCGCTGCCGTTCCCTTTCCTCTCTTTCTTCTTTCGCCCTCTCAGCTGCCAGTCTTTCTTTCTCCAGCTCCAACTTCACTTGCAGCTCTCTTTCTTCTTTCAGCTGTTGCTCTTTTGCTTCTCTTTCTTCTCTCGCCCTTTCAGCTGCCAACCTCTCTCTCTCCAACTCAGCTTCTTTTTCCGCTTTGGCTCTTTCGACCGCCAGCTTTTCCCTTTCCAGCTCAGCTGCCTTTTCCTCTTTGACCCTCTCTTTTTCTTCTTTTTCCCTCTGGGTGACCCACTTCCGTAGTTCGGCGCCGGAAAGACCCATCTTCTCACCAAGCGCAACTAACTTTTCGAGATCCATTGTGTCTCGCAACTCGCAATTAAAACCTTGCCGCGGGCAAAAAGTATCTGCCTAAATCGGTCTATCGGAACACTCCCCTGCACTCGTTAACGAGAACGCTGAACAACACACAAAATCGTTCCGATAGCACTATCAACAACTCGAGGCTCTTTCTCACTACTTTGGACACACTGTGCACCAAAAGGTCCTGTCTCGGACGCCAGATTAATTGTCACACATGTCCCGTTTATTAGGGAGGCGATCGCCGGGCTAATTCCAAGAGCCGAAGTATCGGCCCCCCGAACCGCACCACGAAAGCGTGGACAATTTAGAAGTGGTCCTTATTGGTGCGCCAGCGGACGCCGGCTGTGGCCCAAAGAACAAGTCAGAGCCGAGAGTTGATAAACAAACAAATTATATTCTCAATAATGGCAGATCAAAAATAATACACAAAAATGCACACTCCACACTAGTTACATACAATATGTCACCAATCAAACCAATCAATCAACGTACTACACAATACAATCAGCCACACTTGAAACAACGGACACGGACAACAATACGCACTACAATGCAGTCGCATGCATTGAACAACCAAGACACTTAAGGACTAAAGCGATAGAAAACCTATTCAGTCCAAAGTCCTTGGAACAAAAGTCTGAATGATACTCTTCCGAGAATCACTCACTCAAAGTCCAGCGTTGTTGTCGTTCCGTAGCTCTCGAAGTTTCTCTTCCAGGAAACCTCGCGTCCTCAAATGGCCACTCTCCAAGCTTCAAGCTTCTTCGCCGGAAATCCGTCGGCTTCACACACGCAGCTGTTGCCCGCGTCTTCGCACGATAGCGGTAAACCCACGCTCTTGCCTGTAGCTCGAGCCGTCCCTACGGACCAAAACTTCGCCGACTACACGGCGGAATCTCTACGCACTCTGGCGCTCACTTCCGTCTCCTCCTGCTTTCTCGTCTCGGCTGCTCGATTAAATACGTTCCGCGCCACCTTCCAGAACGTTCTCCTCATTTCGTCGGCGCGACGCGCAGCGAAGGCTGGGGAGAGGCACGAGACGGTTCGACTGCCCTCCCCGGAGGATGATTCACTCGGTCTGACCACGCCTCCTTCGTTCTAGAAAAATCGCGGCCTTGCTGGGCCGCCGATGTGGGGTGAGGAGGTTCGTCTGCGAAGCCATGCTTCTGCGGTGAGAGCGCGCGCCCGGGAGCCTTGGATGTTTTCTTTCTTTTTTTTTTTACCTCGCGGCGTTTCTGCCGCCCGTTGACGCAAGGATTTGGCGGCGCGCTCTTTTTTAGCGCTCGTTCTGTGACAATGCCCCCCACTTTAAGAATATTATCTCATAATATTCAACCCACACAAACGAGCGCGAACAGTCACCACACACTCTCACAGACTGTAACACAATCCGTCGCTCGTGACAGGTCACATTCACGCAATACAATCTTACATTCTAGTTCAATTCCACAACACATGAAATATAACCACAGGCACATGAGTACAACACTCCACCACACATTCCCAATAATACAAATGTACAAAGTTCTCTCATTACAACAATGGTCCAATACTATACATCACATCACAGCACAACACTTTGACACTTGTGACACAGGATAACACAACGTTAACACAACATATGGGACTCAACACTGCCAAACACATTCTGATTCGACCTCAACACTTATCCTGAATACTTCGAACAGCGCTTGCGCCCCTTTTTGCGGTGCTCGCTCGATCTCTTCTTGTGCTTCCACGTTCTTTTTCGGCGAGCCCTTTCCAACGACGATATCTGAGGCGTCGTCTCAGCCATCGTTGTCCCTTCCGACACCGTTAATGCGTCATCACATTCGACGGGTCCTGTCTGTTTATTTACCCGCTTGATCATGCCTCTACATTTTGCCCGGCTGGCCAACTCCGTCTCCTTTACACTGTCGGTCGGTTGAGGTCGTGCCGACGTAAGTCTAGTTGCTCGGCCCGTGAACTTATTCGACACGATCGTCTTCTCCTTCGCGGTCCCTTGCGCCGCAGCTTCCCCTTGGGCTCTAGTGAGATCCGTCACGGTATGCTCCTCCACTGTATCTCGCGGCCGCTGTGTTGGCGAGGGCTCTATCTTCGGGTCTTCTCCCAAACATTCGGGATCATTCGGCCCTCGCGCCCTATCGATGTTTCCGATGACAAGGTCGTAAAGGGGGGTCGTCATACACAGAGCGGTTACTTTCCCGCTGAAGTACGGGGTTTCCACATCAATCTCTGCTTCGGGAAGTATTCGAACTGTACGGTCAATTAGGCAAACCGGTTTCGTTTTGCCTGTTAACTCACCTTCCCGTACCAAATTTCTCCGCACGATAACAGTGGAACTGCCGGTATCTCTTAACACCGTAACTTTTTTGCCCGCAACTTTTCCAGGCCGCGCTGGCATTCCTTTCGTAACACCGTTTGGCTGTTTTGACATTACAGCACCCACAATAGGAATTTTCTCCCCGTTTTTCAACTCTACGAATCCATCAGTGACGGCATTATTATCAGATTTCGGTGCCGCTTGAACACAGGATACCTGGTGAGTTTGACTCACTCCGT
>WOVY01008221.1:0-19111 GCA_013436015.1 Rhipicephalus annulatus
CCGGAAAGTTACAAAAAACGGTCCCGCTGAGCCTGATATCGAACGAAATGATTATAAAAACAAGCAGACGAACCTGTGGTGATGAAAACATCGCCAAAGAGAAACGACGGAGCAAGTAGGTTTCGTTCGGCCAGCGAGGCGACGTTCACTCTGAAATACGCGGATATTGCAGAGTCCTCACCTGAAAAGTGGGATGCTAGGTTTGCTGTATTTATTTCTCACAGATTCACATAGTGTAGCAACGTTATCCATGCGTTTACGGGGCCGCAGGTCACGAGATGTGCTGCCAAAACCGTAGACTTGATCGCAGCGAAACCATTCTGACTCAGTAGTGCAGCTATGGTAGATAGATGTTCAACGTTATATAAGTAGCTACAGGTGTGAGAGCATCATAGCCGTGAAGTATGTGGTAGCTGGCGTCATCTGGAGGAACTAAACGGTGCTAAAAAGAAAAAAGGTCGCCAGCGGCTACGTACGTTGTCATACCACCATTACGGCTCTCTTGCGGATAGTTTATAAGCCTCAGCCCATTCAGGATTACTCCCTGACACCGGATGCCTATTATGGGCTGATGCAATGCATATAGCTACAAATGCACACAAGGACACATAATACGCATATAGGGTGAACTCACTGAACAAGAGCACAATGAACCATTCGTAACAGCGGCACACACTTCGACGTGTAATCGGACTAAGTTTTGCGCCCATGACGGATACGGCGGCTCCAGTATCTACAAGGGCAGATGCACGAACGCCAACCACAAGCACGTCTATCACGTTCGTCGGGCTTTCCTGAGAGTTTCCGCAGTTCGACAGCGTCGCAGCCTTGCCTCGTGGACTGCGACGACCAGTTTGCCTGGTCGCCCTCGAGTGAACGTGGCCACATCAGCGACGAACTGGAAAGCTTTTCAGTACCGCCTAACAAACCAAAATAGTGAGCTCACGACAGTTGAAAGCTTTACTGAATTTCTGCAAGATCACGCAAATAAATGTACAAAGAAAGTCCCGATTTCAAAAGACTCTGCTGCTTGTAAAAAAACTCTGCTGCTTGTAAACAGTCGAAAGCATCGTCGATGCGAGGCAGAGGGTATACATCTTTGCGCGTTATCTTGTTGAGTCGGCCGTAGTCAACGCAGAACCGGATGGATCCACCTTTTTTCTTGACGAGAACAACTGGTGAAGCCCAGGGACTGTTTGAGGGCTCAATGATGCCACGTTTCAACATGTTGTCAACTTGTTCGTCGATGACACGGCGTTCAGCAGATGACACATGGTACGAATGCTGTCTTAGCGGAGCTTGTTGAACCGGTGTCAATACGGTGAACGACCGCAGAGGTTCGGCCTAAGCCTGACTGGTCACGATCGAATTTAGAGCGAAAACAGAGTAGAAGATTTATAATCTCTTGGCGCTGAGTTGGTGCGAGCTCAGAGTCGATGGCATCCGAGAAGACGTCCAGAACATCATTAGGCGCGTTGGTAGGAGTGACAGCACAAATCGGGTGCGAAACCGTAGAATCGGGTATATTAGCTGGAAGAATGCACTCGTAAGGTTGGTAGCTTCCCAGGCATTCTCCACGTAGTAGGGATGACGGACTGTTCGAGGGATCGCACACATAAATGGCAGCGTGACCGTTGCGAAAAACGATGACGGCAAACGGAATCATGAAATTTTCGACGGCACGCAGATGTGACCGATGGCATAAACAACACAGGCGATTTTGGAGGAGAGGCACGCGACACCGGGACAACAGCAAGCTGAGAAAGGCGCAATGTCAACGTCCGAAGCAGCAAACACTGTACATGAAGCGCCGTCAACGGGATTGTAACATGACACAGATAAACGCGAGTTCAGAACTAGCACACTCGATCAAAGCAGAATTTGATGAAAGAAAAGCCCCACCCAAAGATAACGGCATGCGAAAAACGAAATAAAACTACAAAGGCGACGACATACATCGCACCTTGAATGACGACTCGTGCAGTGCACAAAGCTGAAGGCTGAATATAGAGGGACGTAGCTGTCTGCAAAGATAGCTCGGTAAGTTGAAGGGTCACTTTCTTCCAGTTTCAGCACAGCTTCTCGATAACTACAGATACGGCAGCTCCAGTGTCAACAAATCTGTGCAACTTAATGCCATCAATGTAGACTTCGATTTCGTTCGGTGGACGGCAGTTAGGTCTTGAAATTTTCGCTGCCAACGCAGTTTTTGCCTTCTGAACTGCGCCCTTCAGTTTTCCCCTCGCGGTGGGCTGTTGCGACGTAACATTTGAGAAATAGATTGGTGACGAGAAGAAGGCGAATGGCTTGAGCCAGGTGGTCGGCGACCGTAACGTACGTCTAGAGGTTGATTGGCAGGAACGGGATATCGCGGCTGAGTGTGCATTTAGTGTGAGACCCCTGCGATGTCATGAGAAGGGAAGCTGCGATGGCGGCAGTGACGAGCTATGGTGGCCTGGGATGCCACATGAAAAACATATTGGCTGATTATCCGGAGAGTGCCATTGGCTGATGGTAGGGGCACTGTTCGCTGAATAAGGTACCCTAAACGGTTGTACAGGCAGCGGCATCATATAAACGTTCGAGTTGTTTCGTATACAACCGGAGACGGGACGGTCCATGGGTGCGCAGGTGGCGTCGACGAATAAACGTGGCCAGTTGCTTCGTAGATAGCCGGAGACGATAGAGCACGCGGCCGAGCAACAGCGGCTGCATATGTTAGTGGTGCAGTAGCAGATGGTGAAGCCTGAACTGGCGGCAATGCTTCGGCAACTTGCGATTCAATGACCTTGCGAAGCGAAGGCGGCAATGGTGTCATCGGCTCGGTAGTTCTGGTAAATATAGATAGCTGCCGGGCGACCTCCTCGCGTGTGAATTGCTTTATGAGTGGTATCAACGCAGAGTGGTAGGTGGTGTCATGGCAATAGTCGAGGGATAGAGGTTCGTAGTGTTTTGAGCAGCGCAACGTGTGGAAGCGCGCTGCCTACGCAGCTCATCATAGCTTTGGCAGAGCTGAATCACCTCGGCGACCGTCTGGGGACTCTTCGCAGCAAGCATTTGGAAAGCACCGTCGTCGATTACTTTTATGATGTTCTTTATCTTGCCTGCCTCGTCCAGGGTCTAGTTTACGAGCTTGCAGAGGAAGAGCACATCTTCGATGTAGCTAGTGAAACTCTCATCTGTTCTCTACACTTTGCCACGCAAGCGCTGTTCAGCATGAATGTGGCAGACAGCAAGATGGCCAAAGACTTCCGAAAGGGTTTTTGCCAATTCCGACCAGGTACTGAAATCACTTTGATTATTCCTGCACCATAGTTTCGCCACGTCGGTCAGGTAAAAACTCACATTTGTGAGCTTGTCGGCTGTGTTCACTTACTGTGCGCGGTCACCAGTTCATACTCGACAATCCAGTTGTCCACATCTTCGTCCTCTGTGCCGCCAAATAGGGGGGGGGGGGGGGTCGCGCTGCCAGAGAGCGCCAGCGCAGAAGGCAGGTACGGGTGCGAGATCTGGAGCGGCGGCCTGAGAGGGCCCCGGATCAGTCATTGCAGAAGGTTGTTGGAGTGTACGGCTGTGAAGTTCCAGGGTGAAAACCAGGTATATCCCGCACCTCCACCACTTGAAACGGGGTGTTGAACAAGCAGGAGTTGACTCGGCGAACGAGAGATTTATTTAGCGCAAAAGCTAACTGAATAATGCAAGCCTGCGATCACAGCGCGTCTTCTTCTTTCTATACTCCATGTCCACTGCCCTCGTTACAATATATATATATATATATATATATATATATATATATATATATATATATATATATATATATATATAATTAGGGATGAAGGAGCACACTTACGAAAACTTGATAATTGTTTACTCTACGTTTCGGCCGTGGCACGGCCGAAACGTAGAGTAAACAATTATCAAGTTTTCGTAAGTGTGCTCCTTCATTCCTAATTATATTTGCACCGGACCCACAGAATTTCTTTTTGGAATCATATATATATATATATATATATATATATATATATATATATATATATATATATATATATATATCAGCTAATTTTTCAAAACAAGATGCTCCACAGCCTGCCTACACTTTTGACTATAATAGAACTACGGTTATTATACAAAAGATCGTCATAAATTTGCTCGCTTGCAATGTCGCTACGCCAATATATTATTTGAAAAGCAGCACAATTTAGGCTGCCGATACAAAATGAGAACTGGTTACAATAAACTTACGCAGATTAACAGACGGGCGATACATACAATAGGCCCTTTTTATTGTTTGTGTGTTGTTTTAATGTTTTTAATATGTAATAAGCCTGTCAGCTAGAAAGCAATAATTATTATCTTGTGTAAAATTGACATGATAAAACTGAGTTGTCACCGTTATAAATGGTGTGACAACGTTACTTATACTTGGGTTTCTCGTGGAACAATTGAGCGCATGTAGACTCATGTGAGGAAACCCTCTGGTCCTCTGGATGTCGTAGAGACAGCCGGCAAAATGAGCCTATAATTTAATCGCGGTTTTGATACTTCTCCTTTCTTAGTAGTTGGCCAGCAGCCACTTATGATTTAACGTAGCTCAAAGCGCTGCTTGAGTGAGAAGCTAGGCGGATCCGTGCGAATTCCGATTGACATTTTGTTGTTGCTGCTGCTGCTGTTGTTGTTGTTGTTGTTGTTGTTGTTGTTGTTGTTGTTGTTGTTGTTGTTGTGTGTCGGCTGGCTCTTGAAACGGTGAACGTACCGACGCAATTTCAGCGCGCCTGCATTTTCCCTCGTGCACCATGGAGCATAGCAGGTGTGTCCACTGATAAAGGCTCAAAAATGCATTAAACGTGCTAAAAACGAGCACACACTCTCGCGGGCTACGGCGCGCGCGCTCTCAAAGCAGACGCTCCTGAGATCATCAGTACCATGGGACTACAGCGCCGCCGCTACTGTGATCCGCCGGAGAATCGGCCGAGATGCAGTGCGGCCGCCTCGTTCATTCCACTGCCCCCTTCTAGTACACTGGGGCTGTGTTCCAATTCTTAGACAGCACGTAGACAGTCTACGCAGAGTGCTTAGTAGACAGCAGCGAGCTCACAGTGTCCGGCTTTTACGCAAAAGGTGCCACCTCACGTCGAGAAGAGAAATCCAAAGTGAACAAACATAAAAGTTATATTTTCTGGTTTAATCTGTGTTAAAGTCTGAAAAAATAAACGCTACTCACATTGAGCTTCTGGAGAAGTGTCTGCTTGTGTGCAGATGGCGATTCTGGCGAGATTCGGTCTATCTGAGCGATTCGCCGAGTCGCCATCTTGTTTAGACAGCAAAGTAGCCTGCATCGTATTTGTCTATGTTGCGGTCTTCTCGGAGCTGTCTACTTTGCCGGCTACGCGAAAATAGGAATGGGACTTAAGATGGCCGCCGTCCATTCAGCTGTATATTTAGCCGTCTACGGTGAGTATTGGAACAGACGTTGTATCGTCGTCTGATCGTAGCCTCAATGAAAGCGTCTTGTTTGGCTCCGTCGATCTTTATGCCTAAACTGCTTTGTCTAACACCGTCATTGCCAATAATCCTGCTGAAAGTGTCACTCTGTGGCATAACGGTCACGCTGAGCTGCCGTAAGCCTGGCTCAGGTTGCAGTCGGTGACGTGGCATTTTGTCATCGTTCCTGACCAGCCCTCTCGAAAATGACAACGAGGTGTCCTCGGAATTACTGCGGGCCGACGTTTGAAGGGGGGCTTTGGTGGGTGCGTCCGGACCAGCCGAAAAATGCCGCAGCACCTCCGAGGAGCATCATCTGAGCGTCGCCGAGTTCAACGGCCATGCCACGGAGTGCCAGCGTCGCGGCCTCCAAAGTCGAACATGCGCCCATCGGTAGAACGTAGCTACTGATGTCACCGCCTCCTTCCCAAGCCACGCAAGCAATGTTATTGTTGAGTGGTGGTGGTGATAATACTTAATTCAACCAAAAAATTCGGGCACATACGTCCTAGGGCCCCGCACGACCCCACTGCGCTATGCGTTCATGAGTTCATGTAGTTCCATGAGTGATTTTTGAAAGGAGTGAAGAAGGCTCCTAATTTCTGTCAGCCTCTTCGGCGACATTGAGCAGTGCCTTGTAGGAGAAAGGGAAATGAAATCGGATAGGGGCGATAGAGATGAGTATATGTGTAAAAAATCGACGTGTGTTCGTCATGACCGGAGCAGGAAACAGGCGGCAGCAAGGTCATTGCGCATTCCGCTTGCATTGTGGCTCTTTCACGCGCTTCGAGCGGTGTGCTACGCCCTGCAGCGCTCATGCCTGTCTTCTCCTTCCACTTCGTCTTCTCCTTACTCATGAGTAACAGAGTGAACGCGAAGTCACCGACTATTTTTTCGAAGCACGCAAAGCCATGAGCGCGTAAGGATTATTGATTGCTTCGAGTCTGCTTTCTTATTTTATTTGACATGTTCAACTTACGTTTGTTCTATAGTTTGTGTGAACATAACATCACGTTAGCTTAAGTATATAAATGAAACTTTTGGCTTATGTATAACTACGACCTCCAGGTTCCGGACATCAAAACTAGATGCGCACACCTCTCCTTCTTCTTTTGAGAACCTTCTCACCCTGACATTGAGACCTGACACCAGTAACGAGAATGTCAGAATGTACAGGCTCAAGTGACACGTAAAGAAAAGGAGCGAACACTTACCTAATGGTGTCATTCGGTCGGAACAGTGTACCCTGGGGAATGGTTGCCGCGGTAAGCGTGTTGTTCACCGCAACGGTCAGCAGGTTCTTGCGCCCGTAGCGGAGAACTTCCGTAACCTGAAGAATGTTGTCATGGCAATCAATAAAGATAGCAACTAGAGATGTTTAACTGAAGCAAAATAGCTACTTCTTGGGCCCCTTCTCACTGCTGTAATCGGGAATATTTTTGCTGGCTACAGAACCATGTCGCCAGTGAATATTGTGCAACAACTGATTTTCTGCGTGGGCATCTAAAATATGCCTTCACTTTTTACATACACAAGCGTGATATTGCAGCAAAAGCTGTATATAGAAACCATCCAGCAGAGGCACCATGAGTGGTCTCCATTGGCTGTGTTATCAGTTACGTCGTTCGCAGCGTCGTACCCACGGTCACGGTACGGTGTAAGATACAAACACTTTAGGTGGGCACACTCGCGAGACGCGACCGACCAGACAAAATAACAGTGACGCGCGTCCGCGGGACCGCTGCTGGCAGCCTGCCTATAGGCGAGTAGACGCAACTCGAGGTTGTGTTAAATGGCACAGGAGCGCAGTTCGTGCCGAAGAGTGAAAGTAGATTACTGCTGTCTGCAAGCATGACGGGGGCGTGAGTCACGTAGAGAGCATGGTCTACATGCCTCGCTATGGAGCGCATGCCGCCCGTAAGTGGTTCTCGCACGTCCTGCGAACTTAATACTCCTTCGGGCGTAACAGATGCGCGCATAACTGACATGCTTTCCAAAATTTTTTATCAAGTGGTTCTTTATTTGAATTCGCTAGTTTTCGTGTACTCGTGGATGGTAGATGGGGCACTGGTATCGGCAAGCTGGATCTGTGAAGCGTGCGGACGGCGTGGGGGGACGCACATTCTTTTGATGCCGGACACTGAAATAGAACTTGAATAAGACCACGCGACTGCTCGTAAATGGAGCAGCAACCACTTACATACCTTGACCAATTTGTTGGCGTGCATTACATAGATGCTGTCCGATATTGCGCGAAATTCTATTTTCGTGGCTCTGATGATAACTGTTCGCGACCTTGTGATTACCCTATGGGAGACCAGTTTACGGGGTACCATGCATATATCTTCTCGCTGATTTTACCCTCTTTTCTCATACCGTGCACGGAAAGAGTATTACAGTAGTTTTTTTTTCGCATTGAACAATCAGCGGACATTTTTTGGAATGGCACTAGAAACATGCTCACAAAAGGAAGTGAATACACATCGCAATGAAGTAAAAAAAAAGCTCACTACGTCTCTAACAGAAAAAAAACCTATTTATTGCACGAACCACTGTGTTGCGTAAACATAAAACAAATGTTCGTGCAGCAAAAATTATTCACATTCACGATGAATCATCTAATTTGTGAATTGTTTGCTGCAGACTGATTCCTTTGTGCTGAGCGGACAGTCCTTTCTGCAAACCTGTTTATTCCATGCTTTGCGGTGTTCGGGTTCAGAAGGAACATTGGAAATTATTGTCACGGTAATAAATGCTCGGGTCAACATCAGTTTTCTTGGCGCTGTTATGAGCGTGGTCAGTAGGCGCCATGCTGTCGCTGCGAAGCGTAGCCGGGCACCGCTCCCACGCCTGAACCCCAGTTCTCTTGGAACCAGCGTCCAGAGCTGACGGGGGAGCGGCGCTCTTTTAATCCTCAAACAAGTAGCCGACTGGCCGCCTGCCTATTGGACTCGCTTGCCGGATTCCGTGCCGACCAGTTGTGCTCTCGCGATCTCCGGCGTCAGCGAAGCTCTGGCCGGCTGGGCTCGCCCTACGTCACCTCCTGACGCCGACGACCTTCGACGACGATGTAGCTCTGACCGACTGGACTTGCTCTACGCCATTTACTAACGCCGACAAGAGCTCTCGCAAGCGGTGCCCCGTGCTCGGACTCCTGTGACCGTGTTTCCATCTTTCCTATCTCTCCTATCCCCTCAGTTTGTTGTCGCTCCTTCTGGCTTACCACCTCACGCCTCTTCCTCTTTTCTACACCTTTACTCCTACCTCTTTTATCCCTCCTCACCCACAGCCATTGTGAGCTACTGTTGAGGTGTCGCTCACTGAAGCAGACAGTTACGGGGCTCACTTCTCTCTTCCTCTCTTTCTTAAGAATCACCTCCTCTATGCCCGCCAGGTATTGTCCCTGCTAGCCGGAGGATGAGACGTCGTGTCGCCACGACGCCGTAAGGCGTTCCAGAGAGGACAACACAGACAGCATCTTCCTTGGAAGAAACCGCGGCCGCCGCCACAAATTGCCGTGCTAATTGAGCGGACAGATTGGCGGACCGTTTGATGTATGCTGTCAGGAGCTTGGGACCCCTCGACCAGCGGCACACACACGACGAGGAAGAGCCCCTCTGGCGCCACCTTGCAGTGCAGTGATCACGACTCAATATTGGATGTTCACGTGGGCCGTGCATGCTCGTACTCCTCGCCTGCTGTGTGTGTGATTGGTGTTCCACTCAAGGAGGAGGAGCCCGACACGGCTTATAACGATGCTGCAGAGTGCGGGACGTCGCTCTGAACCATGTAACGGTTCAACCACCATGCTCGTGGTTCGTGAAACTCTCAACCTCTCTATGCTGTAAATAAGTGTAAATAGTGCCATAAACCTGTTTGTTTTTTCGTATCCCCATCTTGTGAGCGTTCGTTTCCTCCACCCGAAGCTACACCACGCTACCACAAAAGACCGGGTAGACCCCGATCCGCAACAACGGGTTCTCAATGCTGGGATCCACAACAACTGGTGATCAGCACAGGGATCACGATAACTGGTGCCAGCAGTGGGATCCACACCAGTCTGATAAAGGCGGATGATCCACAACAACTGGTTGGCAGCGGTCGGATACGAAGCTACAAGTGACAACAACAGTCGAGCCAAGGGAAGCAGCTGTCTCAAGACATGGATCACGTATGGGTTAGTGCTTGGCTTTTTCTTTGAGTGAACCAGGTTCTAAAAGAGGGTAAATTTTGGAAGTGGTAATTAACTTTGCCGAAAGACTCAGTTTCGCCGTTTCGGGAAGTTATTTTAGGAAGGAGCGAGCACTCAGTACGATCATAGACTTACGGGAGCTGCAGAAGTCAGACTTGTTGCTGTTGTGTGAGGAATTGGGGATCGATACAAACGGTTTGGCACAAAAACCCATAATCATTCACGCGATCATTGATTTGGGGGCTGATGTTGAGAGCTAAGTGAAGAATGGGACATCATCATTGACAGAAAGTTAAGAGCAGCCCAGGTGGAAGGAAAGGGAGAAGACGAAAAACTAGACCTCGAGTTGAAGTTTTTCGAACAAGATAACGAGTTGAGTAAGAGGTTGGGACCCCAGCGAGGAACACCTCTTCTCGACAATGAGGCAGGGTTGGAGATGTCTAGGTACATGCAGCCATATGAGGTATCATGGGATATGGGCCTGTATCTTAGACTCTTTGAACGAAAGTGTAGTCAACTGGAGTGTGAGCGAGACACCTGGTCTCAGAAGCTACGTACGGTTCCACCCTGCGAGGCAGCGGATGTTGTTGCGCGACTCAGTGAGCAGCACGCGAACAACTACGAAGTTGTTAAAGCAGAGGTAATCAAAAGATTCGGAACTTCTGTTTGCAAAAAGAAAGAAAGAATCAGACCACAGTCTGAAAGCAAGGTGTGTCACAAAGCGCCGGAAGTTGAGGCACGTCATGAAGCCCTAGAAACAGAGATCGTGCCAGGGAAGGGCCCGCGTATTCCAGAACCCATCAGGGTAGATTATGCTGAGAACGAGGCCTTGGCCGGTCTGGAGGTAGGGACGATGTCGAAAGACGCTCCTTGCGTGGATGAGCAGAGTGCCAGCAGCCCTAATGGGCTCAGTAAGATGCTGAAAACCTCCTTCGTGCCTCAAGAGTACGTTTCGACATCGTCAAATGTAGGCACAATTAGCACAGTGGCGAATCAGAGCGAGGACGCGACGCTTCAGGAATGCAGTGATGCCATCGGAGAGGGCCCAGTTTATGGCTCCATCAGTGTTGACAAAGCTAATTTGGCCCGACAGCCCGTCGAGACGCAGAGCTCGAAAAGCGTTAGCGGGAGGGGAGACCTAGCACCAGCTCCAACGAGCTTCCTAACTTCTGAGGTCCCGACGCGACATGATGACGGCATCGAGAGAAAGGAGGTACGCAAACATCGCCGAAAAAGAAAGAAGCGGAAGCGTACCATACTGCGTAAGCCTAGGGCAGGTCCCACTCCGTCCCGACAGACACGAAAGACTAGGCCGTTAATCCGTTTCAAGAAACGTCAATGGTGGCGTTCATGGAGGTACAAGCGGCGAGCCAGGTATGGAGGGGGAAAACGAGGTGCGTCACCCCAACGAAACGCGCGGTTCATTTCGACGACTTCGGAAAAGCGCCCTTGCTCGAAGGATCAAAGTCGAAAAGGCACAACGGCTAAGTACTGCGTGGGGGCGACCACAAAGACACTATTACCCATGCTTTCCACCTGTTTCTGGCATCAATTGCACATTCCTGAGGGGACCCGGCCGAAATGCAGAATGAGGCGTGACAGGAGGACACAGCCTAGCGTTCGTGTTTTTTGTAACCTCTGGCGTGCTCGAAAGCCGCCGGGACCGCGACCCCATCGTGTGCGATTCAAGCGAATCTAGTTTAGAAAAGGGGGGTGGTCAGTTTGAACAATTGTTGCATGTGCGTGCTAAATATGTTTACTCATTGTTACATTGGAGATGCAGATTTCAGCCCGTTTAATTTTGTAAGTTTCGTGACGCGGTGTTATATCTTTCAAAAGGAAAACCACCGAACTAAAGGCTGAAAATTGAAGTTAGTTTAATCATGAGTGCGAAAATTTCCACAAGGTAAAAACCGAGAAAATGTGTTATTTTTCTAGTTTTTTTTTCAAAGGTTTAGTGTCATATCGTATGCCTTCACTGCCATGTTAATGTGGAGTGAATGAGCATTCCAAGGCAATTTTAGCGCTCACTGAATCCGAATTCCAGACTGATGCTCTCAGCGGGACAGAACCGATGAAAGTGGTCAGCGATGAATAGGAAATTGAGGCCTTGGTGCCGTATCACGTCAAGACGACAGTGGTAACGAGGAAAGATGTGCTCTACTTGAGCCAGAGATTGGGTTCTCGAGAGATAACTTACTGCGCTTCAGGAAAAGAGCGCGCTTGCATTGTGTAGGTCATTCATTAGTTGCAGTGTTATCTCAGAGGTGCTAAACTTAAAGTAGGAACAGACCATTTTCCCTTTACTTGGCTGCAAACCGTGACATCAAAGAACAGTCGCCTTGTGAGGCAGATCTTGATTTTTCGAAAATATAATTTTGGCATTAGGTAAAGGGCCAATTGAATGGAAACGTTGACGCGCTCAGCCGCTCTTTCTAAGCCATTCTGGGGTGCTCTTGAGGTATCAAAATTGATATATCAGTTTTTTTTTCGTGCAACTTATGTAAAATATGTAAGGTAGCACGTCTGGTTTCTCAGCGCAAGTGAGTCCTGAGAGTTCGGAATGTTAGCTTTCTGTTAAAGCTAGTAAAGAACATTGGTTTGCCATCCCTCTTTTGGCTTGGTTTGTTCGCGGGGGGCCGAGTGCTTGCTTGTGCATGTGGTCGAGTTTCAGACACGGTGTCGGAGATTTCGGCAATTACCCAGATTATGCGACAAGCGATGGCGAGTTCCTGGCATTCCACTAAGGACCCTTTCATCGTTCCTGCGAGCAGCAGCTGTGACTGCTGCCCTCCGTGACTCATCTAGCGAGGGGAAAGCTGTTATGACCGTGGTCAGTAGGCGCCATGCTGTCGCTGAGAAGCGTAGCCGGGCAGCGCACTCACGCCTGGAACCCCAGTTCTCTCGGAACCAGCGCCCAGAGCTGACGGGGGAGCGGCGCTCTTTTAATCCTCAAACAAGTAGCCAACTGGCCACCTGCCTATGCCCGCCAGGTATTGTCCCTGCTAGCCGGAGGATGAGACGTCATGCCGCCACGACGCCGTAAGCCGTTCCAGAGAGGACAACAAAGACAGCATCTTCCTTGGAAGAAACCGCGGCTGCCGCCACAAATTGCCCTGCTAATTGAGCGGACAGATCGGCGGACCGTTTGGTGTATGCTGTCAGAAGCTTGGGACCCCTCGACCAGCGGCACACACACGACGAGGAAGAGCCCCTCTGGCGCCACCTTGCAGTGCAGTGATCACGACTCAATATTGGATGTTCACGTGGGCCATGCATGCTCGTACCCCTCGCCTGTTGTATGATTGTGATTGGTGTTCCACTCAAGAAGGAGGAGCCCGACAGGGCTTATAACGACGCCGCAGAGTGCGGGACGTCGCTCTGAACCATGTAACGGTTCTACCACTACGCTCGTGGTTTGTGAAACTCTCAACCTCTCTATGCTGTAAATAAGTGTAAGTATTGCCATAAACCTGTTTGGTTTTTTTCGTATCCACATCTTGTGAGCGTTCGTTTCCTCCACCCGAAGCTACACCACGCTACCACAAAAGACCCGGTAGACCCCGATCCGCAACAACGGGTTCTCGGTGCTGGGATCCGCAACAACTGGTGATCAGCACAGGGATCACGATAACTGGTGGCAGCAGTGGGATCCACAACAACTGGTGGCAGCGGTGGGATCCACAACAGCGCGTAGGGTAACCTGACCGGCAACCATTAACGAAGCATTTTCTTTTCATATTCGCTCACTGTTTGGACTTCTTCTTTCAGCAGATTTCATAAATGGCTGCTCACCACATCACAAGTTCATTATGCAAACGGAAATGATGAAACACCACTTGTTACTTCGTGAAACGCGTCAAAGGGATGCTCTGCGACTAAAGCGGCCGAATGACTTGTTAAATGCGAATCATTTCTTAGCGAACTTTGAGCGTATCTATCTATCTATCTATCTATCTATCTATCTATCTATCTATCTATCTATCTATCTATCTATCTATCTATCTATCTATCTATCTATCTATCTATCTATCTATCTATCTGTCTATCTGTCTATCTGTCTATCTGTCTATCTGTCTATCTATCTATCTATCTATCTATCTATCTATCTATCTATCTATCTATCTATCTATCTATCTATCTATCTGTCTATCTGTCTATCTGTCTATCTGTCTATCTGTCTATCTGTCTATCTGTCTATCCGTCTGTCTATCTATCTATCTATCTGTCTATCTATCTATCTGTCTATCTGTCTGTCTGTCTGTCTGTCTGTCTGTCTGTCTGTCTGTCTGTCTGTCTGTCTGTCTGTCTGTCTGTCTGTCTGTCTTTGTGTCTCTCTGTGTGCCTGTGCCTGTCTGTCTATCTGTCTGTCTAGCCGCCCATGACTTTAAGCTCTCCTGGCCATTTCGATAATGATAATGGTATCGACACCGTCATTGGTACGGCATAACACGACTGTATGACAAGCATAACGCACTAGTCACAACATAAAAATCATGACGTGTATGTCATGAATGTAATGATTTACATTTCATGATCTTGCTGATCTTGCGGTGGTTTCGTTCACATGACATATTGCAAAATTCGTATGGCATGACATGACTGCATGGCGAACACAAGCGATATACCCTAACATGAAAATCATGACATGTATGTCATGTAACAACATGACTACATGCTACGCTCATGATGCGCTCACGGCCGTTTCACTCGCTTCACATGTACCAAGTTCGGTACTAAGGAACGTGAACAGACGACTAAGGTATGTGACTGATGAAAACATTATAATCATTAGGTGCGTGTCGTGTAACAACATCACTACACGCCATTCTCATAATGCACTAGCGGCCGTTTTGCTGGCTCCACATATACTGAATTTTGTAACACGTGGCCTGAATAGATTACGAAGGTAAATGACATGTCCAAACAAGATAATGACATGGAAGTCATGTACAGCATAATTTACCTCTGCCTCGTAACGTTGTGCCGATTTAAAAGTGACGTAACGATCTTCCTCATTCCTGCTTCGCATATCATCGATTCCCACTGTAAGTGAGCTCTGCCAATTTTTTTTTAGTAGTGAAAAGCGCGACGCTTTCGGAACGCCGGTGTTGAAACCAGCCTCACCCGTTGCTATAGCAACGGTGCCTGAAAATTTCTTAATTTTGTTTTTAACTTGCGCTGGCAGGCCGGTAAGGGCGCTTCCGGCAGCGGTCCGATGGATGCGCATCTCTGTTACTCTATCTGGCAGATCGCTTCCCATGGGAAAGCCGAGAAGTGTCATGGGATTCTTAAAAAGAAAAGTGAGCCCCGTAACTGTCTGCATCAGAGTGCGACACCTCAACAGTAGCTCATGAGAGATGGGGGTAAGGTGGGATTGAAAGGATAGGAATAAAAGGTTAAGAAATAGAGAGAGGAAGGAGAGAGCGAGGTGCAGGAACAGCGAACGACGGAAAACGATGGAAGTAAAGAGGAGATAGGAAAGATGGACACGGTCGCATGAGTCCGAGGATGGGGCACCACTAGGCGAGAGCTCTTGTCAGCGCCAGGAAATGGCGTAAGGCGAGTCCAGTCGGCCAGAGCTGCGCTGTCATCGGAGATTGCGGGAGCACAACCGGTCGGCGCGAAATCCAGAGAGCGAGTCCCGAAAACTGTCCCCACCTGAAGTGTTTTTATCTCACACCATGGCCGGGGCGAACGCCCGCGTTCCCGCACTTTGGCTTCGGCTGCGATGTCTGCGGCCGCCTGTGGTTCGAGAACAACCACCATGATTAACGCATTGCGAAACGCATTTGGCCGCTCCTTACACTCTTCCGTGGCAGTGATAATGCGAGGCACAATGTGTGGCATGTGAAATAAACACTGTAGTAAACCCAAGCCAAACTTGTGTCTAAACTCATTCAAAAGCATGAACGTTTAACCAATAACTGCGAAATGCGTCAGTGCACCATCGGGTTGAACCCACCTCCAAACGCCGTGGCAGTGGAGTGGCATGTCCATAGAGCCAATGGGGACGAAAATTAGACGCGTTGATAGCGCCGTCTGGAGTCGGTGGCAGTTTTAAGAAAAAAATACTATTTTACTGACAAGTGAACAAGATTTTATTATCTTCTGCACTCAAATAGCTTTTCTGAACGAATAATAACTAATAATATTATTCATATAACTTATATTGGCGTATAAAACGAAATGGGTTTCAAAGCACCAGGGCGTTCTGATATGGCGGCTGGCCGTTCGCATAGCTAATAGAGTGTGCTACACTGTATCATAGGTCATCTGCTTCTGCGTCATGGCTGCCCCCGCTCGGTGGAGCAGCTCTTTCTCTCAATTTCTCTCGTTTACATATAGTACAATGCAGTAAACTACTTACTAGTAGCTCACAAGTATTGCATACTTATTTTAGTAAGTGATTGGTGCCGCATACAGGCCGAGCGAAACGACAACGCTGATCACACAAACTTGCCGCAATAAATTGTTTTATTGGAAGTCAATCGACGTTTGCATGAAATAAAGGTCATTTGAGCATGCACATCAGTGAACAACATGCGTGCGTCAGCGTTCATGTGCAAAGATGGTACGTACTACGCATAGCTCCAACGCAGATGGCCGGAGCACAGAAGCTGTCCAGCGCTGGCTGATATATTCATTGCACTCCACGAAACGTTCGCTGCCGTAAGTAAAGGTATAGTGATAACGTTCCAGCACTTCTGTAGCTCAAGATGCCGTACACCTCGTTGAGGGTATTTGACAAACTTTGTGTAATTTATATCAACGTATCCGCGTGCCTTTCACGAGCAGTGCGGCACGACTGTTAGTTTTCTGGTCCGCTCTGCCACATAAAAAGTGTCACTTTCCAATTTTCCAGGCGTTCGCACCACGCATGCTTCTGAATGCCTAAAATAAATGAGAAATGGTTTTTTATGCTTACGGTTCTCAAGTCTTACAAATGAAATTGTCAAAACGAAAAAGGCTTAGATGAAGTTCGTTTGCCGTCGCTAATACAAACATGCGCTGTTGTCGTTTTGATGGTGGCGACGCCTCATGGTGCGGACGCGAAGCTCGAAACATGCCATGGGCCTGACCGTGGCCGGAAGCTTCAGCTTTCGCTGGTTAACTATTTGTACGGAGTGCCTGGGCGGTGATTATTTAGGAGTGAAGCTCCTCTTAGTTCAACCTTGTCTCGCGTCATTCGAAACCGGCTGTATCTCCCGAAGAGTATAATAGCCGGTGCTGTCTCAAAGAAGTACGTACAAATTGAAGTTGAGTGAACATATTCTAGATTGCACTGTACCGTTGCTCTCCGATTGGCTGCTGTGCGGGCTGTGCCTGGGTCAGAGAGCACCTACTAGCACCTGAGTGCGCAGGGAACGAGTGCCTCTCTCAGAGTTCTGGATCATCGCCGTACGTGTTGGGTCATCGATGGGGCATGGACGGAGCGAAGCGGTGGGCGTGGAGGGCCGCGGCGGCTCGTGCTCGTCGCCAGACCCACAAACTGACAGACGGAAGCCCGGATGGACGGACGAATGCACGGAGGGAAGAACGGGTGATTCACTTCACTCATCATCATTCACTCTGTAGATATACTGTGAAGTTTCCTTAAACTCTCGGTGCTCGTCACTTTTCTCTCAAGAATACTGCCTCACGCTGGTAATTCGTGACCTGGAAGTGATGAACGCGCGTCGATAATACAAACGAGCGACAAGTATAATATCAAGAGTATTATTTTGAAGCGAAACAGCACCCTTTGGACACGTTCTTTCTTGAGTGTACGCTGATCAGCAAAGGTAATTTCATAGAGAAGATCAACGAACGACACCATTTGTTGCCACAATGACACTTCACGCCGTCGGAAGAGTAATCACTAATAGTGTAAATGCACGCATGTACACATGCATGTTATCTTTACAGCTGGCTTGCCCGGAACAGGTACCCATGTCAGCAGCAATGTGCAACAGAGTGAATAAAAAATGTGATGTGCATGACAAGGAGTGAGTAAGCCTGTGTGTGTTGTCGGAAGAAGAGGACGCTGATGCTCGTGCTAGAGAGGCGCGAGCGCGAGGGGTAGAGTGCAGAAGAAAGAAAGAGACAGACGGAGCTGGGTGTTCGATGCAGTCGGGTGACCGGGCCGGAGTGTCGATGCTCTGGGACGCGATCCACGAGTTGGAGCTCCGGGCTTGACGTGGCCCATGACGTCCTCCGCCTCCGACGCTTTGCTGCGGCAAGACGTTTATCGTCACCTCGCACAAAGCGTTGCCGATCTCCCTGAAGCCATCCTGCATCGCTCTTCAACTCGCATCGCTCGCTGTGTCCATGCGTCCAAATGATGAGCCGGACTGTCGGAAGGACGATTCGCTCTTCAGAAATATTTGTAGTTAGCTCTTTGCTTTTGCTGTTCGCTTTGTTTGTTTTCTCTCTGTGTGTGCTCGTTTATCCATGTTTTTTTTTATAAAGCGTTCTTTTTATAGACCTGCAAGCAGCCTCGTCGTTTGTTGGGACTGATCACGGTCTCAACCATTGCATAAGAAAAACAAAAGAAAACGTACATTTACCCTTACGAAAAAACAAGAAAGAATATTCAAAACTAGCAAGCGCTTTTCGCATTACAGTTATCCTGGCTGAGCCAAGCATACGATTGTTCGCGAGCCAAAACCAGCAATGCTTCATATATATATATATATATGTATGAGATATAACAGACAGTAATGCCAAGGAATGTACAGGGGAAGTTATTAAAACCAATGGAATGTAAATAAGAAGAAAGAAAAGTGGATGAAAAAATTACCAACTGTGAGCAGGTTCGTTTCCTGCTCACAGTTGGTAATTTTTTCATCCACTTTTCTTTCTTCTTATTTACATTCCATTGGTTTTAATAACTTCCCCTGTACATTCCTTGGCATTACTGTCTGTTATATCTCATTAATATTGTGTTAAAACACGGAAAACGAGCCCTTAGGTATACACTTCTTTCCCTTATTTCATTGAACGAGGGTCTCGTACTGGCAGACTTGGTGTGTTAGGTTGTATAAGAGGGACAATTATACAGCTGCCCACTCATAATAAGTTCACGTACTACGTGGCGCCAAACATGCGCATAAGAGTGTTTCACACTCGTTGTTTGGCTTATAGATGGCGCTGACTGTCACTCCTACTTCTAAATTCACAGATAAACCCAAAAAAGTGGATGGAGGGAGGGCCGCTGTGATAGCTCAGTGGTTAGAGCATCGAACGCGTAATTCGAAGGTCGTAGGTTCGTTTCCTGCTCACAGTTGGTAATTTTTTCATCCACTTTTCTTTCTTCTTATTACATTCCATTGGTTTTAATAACTTCCCCTGTACATTCCTTGGCATTACTGTCTGTTATATCTCATTAATATTGTGTTAAAACACGGAAAAACGAGCCCTAGGTATACACTTCTTTCCCTTATTTTATATATATAT
>WOVY01008222.1:0-27780 GCA_013436015.1 Rhipicephalus annulatus
GTGTTTCAAAGCTTGGCTCCTCATCTCTCTGCATGTCACTAGCCAACTTCACCAGCAGTGCGATGCAGCCAGCACACATGCAAGCCAATTCATGGAGCACTCCTTTGGTGTTGGTGATATCATCTGCATATGCGTGTGAAGGTAGTGACGGAAAGATAGAGTATAGACTACAGGAGGCAGTCACCACTATTGAAGAGTATCTTGAAAGTACTGGCCTCGAGTGCTCGCCAGATAATCGCAACTCCTCCTCTATCGCCCAACGCTTAAAGGCAGACCACCCAAGGGATACAACCAATACCGTGCTTACGAAGAGATCCAAATTCACGCCAAAAAACGGCAGGACTATTTCTATAGTGCAAACAAATCAGAGTCCTTGGACTCATCAATCAAGTCTAAGAATACAAATGGTGAAACGGTCAAGAGGTTAGTTACCAAAGTCACCAACGCAATACGGCTAATAAAGAGAGTCACAAACAAACACCAGGGCATGAAAGAGGGTAAACGTCATCAGGCTTATTTACTCATTCGCCATAAATCATATTATTTGCGTAGCGGCATATCTAAACTGGAATACAGTCGAAAAACTCAAAATCAACGCACTCATACGAAAGGCGTACAAACAAGCTTACGCCTTCCAGATAGCACCAGCAACGAAAAACTTTTTAAACTGGGCTTACATAACACTTTAGAGGAGCTGATAGAAGCGCAACAGATTGCCCAGTTGGAGAGGCTAGCCAGCACGCGCACAGGACGGTGTATCCTTGACAAGTTGGGGATAAATTACCACGGGCAACAAGGAAGTAAAGTGTCGGTTCTAAAGTTGATCAGAGAAAAGATCCAGGTCCCCAATCTGCCCAAAAAACATACACCCCGAACTTAATCAGGGCAGAAGAGAAAGCCGCGCTAGAACTCTACTTAAGGCCTACGGCAGAGACAAAGAGGAGCTGTTCCTAGACGCAGCGGAGTACCCTAGTCACAAATCCTACGTTGCGGCAGTAATAAACACCGACTGCAAATGCGCAAACGCGTGCTTCATGCGCTCGGATAATTCAGAAATCGCAGAAGAGGTGGCTATTGCACAGACCATAATTTACCCAAAGTGTAGGTATGTCATCAGCGACTCGCAGTCGGCAATCCGTAACTATGCACGAGGAAGAATATCTCCCAAGGCAGCCAACATACTCTTCCGCAAGGCAAATATCATATCATCCTAGGAATTCGAAGAAAGGTATATTATATGGTTCCCAGCCCACACCCCGTGTGCGTCTCTCATTCCCCACCTCAACGAGGAGGCTCACCGCGTAGCGCGAGGTCTCAATTACCGCACTCGCGATGGAGCTTCACATGAGGTACTGGGAGGAGAGGAGTGGTGGGAGAGGGACAGAATGTTTAGGTTCTGCGACATTATCCAATTCTACCAAAAGTCGAGGCGCACATTTCCACCACCAGCTCCACATTAGACAGATCGCAGGAGGTTATTGGAGGCGACTTCAAACTAGAACATTTCCCAACCCGAAGCACCTAAATCGCATCCACCCCGAAATATACCCAGATGACTCGCGTAAGCTATGTAGCATGAGACGCGCTACCCTAGAGCATATGTTATGGGAATCCACACAGATACAGGACGCCAATGCAGTCTCCCCAGAACAGCTTGGGGCGCGGTGGAGAGCCGCGCTGATCAGCTCAGCTCGGACAGATCAAATATGGGCCATCCAGCGAGCACGGGATGCGGCTGAGAGACAGGGTCTCTCCACCATTCCTGGCGCGGCTTAGGCCCACGCCTCAATCCGCTGGTTAAATAAAGTTTGCTCACTCACTCAATCCTTTGGTGTTCTGTGCAGGACACAGCATATCCTTCGGGCAAGGCACTGATATCAACAATATTGGCGAGTGTTGGTGCACCTGTAGGAGCCCATTGTGTTAGTTGCGTATGATTATTTCCCCTGATGAAGTGCATTTTTCAAAGGTTTTCTTTTTTGGAATGATAGATGTCAGCAACAAGCACAGTCATATTCCACAAGCGCTTTGTGTCTTCTAGACTGCCCATTTGATCCTATTAGTGGTATGGTAAGCTGGCTTTGTTAGACAGCCTCAAAGTTATGAACATTAGCTGTTGTGTTGTAATGCAGTCTACCTTGTGTTTCTTAGTGAAATTATTTGAGGTCTGCTTCTCGCACCTAGTGTAAAGTCGAAATAAAAGAAACTTAATTGGCTTATTATGCCTGGCAGAAGCTTCATGCTTTCATTTATAACATTGTAGTCTTGCTCTTGTATCATAATAAAATATCTTTTCAGTCTTCAATGTTTGTGTGTTGAGGCTTGTCATCAGCTTCTGAAAATACGATATCTGTAAATATGAGCACATATTTACCAACTGTACAATTTTGCATGTAGCATGGTTGTAACAATGATCTGTATTTTTCTAAATTCTAGCAGTAACAAGGAATCTGGTGCTCCAAGGTCATGTACAGTGTACCTGGAACTGAGCACGGAAGACCAAGAAGTAGAAAGGGGACTGCCAGTGACTGTTCTTCTGCTCAAAGGTTATGACAGCGAAAAGAGCACATTGTGATGTCAGGAGCAGTTTGAATGGTATAGGTAGTAACATTCCGTGGAGCTGCTGTTTAACGTCTTAGCAGTGCATTATTCAGCACTTCCTTTGCTTGCATTTCGAATTATTCAAGTTTTGCATGGAAGATACCGAACTATGCCTTTAATTTAAAGTCTGCTGTAGCGTTAGCGGGTGAATCTTTTTGAGCTGAAGTTTTTACCATGCATGTGGATCAAAGTGCCTGTGTGTCTCTGCATTTAACTGCCAAAAATCACCGCATCCATGGTCGGCAATCGTAACTGTGTTTGCATTCTTTGTAAAACAAGAAGTAAAGCCATGGATGCGGTAATCTTGTACTTAATCAATATAATCCTTCAGTATACACACATTTGTATAGCACCAACGACGCCTTGTGTGTATAGAGTCTGGGAAGTGAATCTATGTGAATTCTTTTATTTGAAAGAAGAAGATCATCACTACTCTTAGTATATAGAATATTTGTCTTTCCTTGAGAAGATAATGAAGAAAAAGAAGCCATCGAAAAGAACGCGTGAACTATCAAAGAAAGAATAGAAAGAGGAAAGCCTCCGTCTTTGACTGTTCTAGCTGCTTTTTGTAAATAATGCAACTATAGTCTTGTTGCTTTCAAATGCCGTGAGAAGTTATTTCACAAAGTGGTGCCAAAACTCATCCGGAGTACTCACCGAAACAGTACATGCTACCAGTGCTCATCGGGAACTTTCGAACGGAAGACAGCTCGTCGAGAGGACAGCGGCAACCTTTGAAGAAAGCCAGAAAAGAAGACCTGAAGGGGACATATGCCGCTGCTTTTTGCAGTGATAGCAAACAGACCAGGCGATTCAGGTGAGCATGGTCACGCATTTTTGACGCAAGATTAATCGCGCAGAGCGCAAAAAAATTGCCCGCAGCTTCCCTCGGGGGAACACTGAGGAGGATGCGGAAGCATGTAATTGGTTAACGGGTGTTAAATTGCGACTTACTTGGGTCGATGGCTAAATTGGTTAACGTGGTTGTGAAATGGGGTGTTAAATGAGTGAACACGTACGGCACGTATGCGAAAGGGCGGTGTTTTATTTATTGCGACGAACCAACGGACGAGCGGCAACTGAGCGAGCGAGCGCCGACCTTGAGTATATATACAGCGCGACGGTGCATGCGCTGTCAGCTGTCGAATGTTCTCGAAGGAGAAGCGCGCGCGCGGCACAGATGGCGACGGCGCGACGGCGCTTGCGCTGTCAGCTGTCGAATGTTCTCGAAGGAGAAGCGCGCGCGGCAACAGATGGTGGGCGACGGCGCAACGGCGCATGCGCGCACGTCAGCTGTCGAATGTTCGAGAAGCGGTGCGGACGGCACGGACGGCGCACTACAAGGCGCGAGTATAAGATGCTTCCGCATCTAAAAGAAAGCGAACGGCACGACGACAGATGAATACGCGTCTCATCAATGAAGTCAAAGCCGTTGTAGAAAGTGCTGACAGTGCAAATTTTTATTCTTTTATTTAACGGCTACATGGCAACAACGCATATTTGGATAAAGTTAACGCCGAGCTGGAAGAGCTTATTTCAGAGAACGAGTTCACTACAGAGTTTGAAGCTGTGTTGCCATATCAAGACGCTGCGCTAGAAATGCTGGGACAGCTGAAGGCTCAGGAGTGGCACTTGCGTCAAATCCATTGTCCTACGACATCCCAGTCTCTACCTGCAAGGCCATCCCAGACGCCCAAGGATCACACACCACGCAAGGAATCAAGCTTCCCACACTCCAGCTGCAGATATTTGACGAACAGCTTTACCACTGGCCTTCGTTTTGGGAGCAGTTTAGGACCACTGTCGAGGAAAACGAAAATTTCACAAAAGCAGAAAAGTTTCAATATCGAAAGATACTTCGGAAACGGGACGCAGCCACTACAAATTCTGTGCTGCAAGCGACGGCCGAGTGCTACGACGATGCCATTGAGACTTTGAGAAGTCGTTTCGGAGATAACCGGCGTATTGTACAGGACTATCTACGCCGAATGCGCACTCTACCAGCATTTGACTCTTCGGAAGACGTCTACAATCTTCGAAAGCTGTTGGATTATGTGCAGTGCCACATCAGAGGTCTGAAAGGATTAAACGACAGTCCTTCCAGTTATGCAACTATGCTGACGGATATTTTGTTGAAGGCGTTGCCAACAGACGTCGTCGCTCGTTATTACCGGAAGAAGCCAACCTACGGTTACCACCGTCTACGACAGATAATGCAGGCTCGGGACAACAGCATGACTCATCATCGACAGCCACTGCTGAGAAGCGATTGCAACAACTCCTGAAATATCTCCACGTGGAAGTTTAAAGCCGCGAAAGAAGTGAAGCCCATGAACTTAAAAGAAAAGGCATCCGTCCACTCGAAAAGAAAACGAACTTGAACGCTACTTTACTAACAACAGCGGTCTTGCAGTCTTCGTTGAAATCTAAGGATAAAACTGTCTGTTTTTTGGGTGTAAATAGCACGCTGCTCAAGTTTGTGACATCAGTATTACCCATGAAAAAAGTTGAAATTTTCTGCCGAGAAGCGATGTTATCGATGCACCTTAAGAGAGCATCTAGGCAAAGACTGCTACACATAAGTCAAGTGTGGAACACGCGGAGGTAGACACGTTTCTTCAGTGTGCGATCCCAAGTGGAAACCAAAGAAGAAAGAACACGAAGGCTCCGTAACTGCAAACAGTCTGCACACCAGCTCTCCTTAGTACGTGGACTCTGATTTCTTACTGCAAACGTTTAGGGCATGGGTCATAGAAAAACGCAAAAGGCCTATATTCGTGGCATTTTGGACAGCGGAAGCCAGCGTACATTTATTCGTGAAGATGTATCCAAGACGCTTGGATTGAAAGAACTTGAATCGTCAGTCTACAGCTAAATATATTTGGACAGACATGTTTCGTTCCGAGACAACATCGTGTCGTCGAACTAAAGCTTCACAGTCAGTATGACACCAAGCAGTACCCGTTAACCGCCAAAGAAGTACCCTTCGTCTGCAAAAATGTTGTACAAATACCAGTCGACCATGACTTAGTTGGAGATAGCGAAGTCGAAGGCCATCTGCTTGCTGACAAGATGGTGATACTTGGCATGGCTGCAGTTCCAGGAATCAGCCTTTTAATCGGTGCTTATCAACTTGGGAAATTCATGTCGGGAGACACGAAGCAATACATGGACAAAACAATCTTGGTGGCGATGGGTTCTGCCTTTAGATGGTTGTTTCAAGGGGCACTTCCTTTCGCGTCTTGCGACTAAGTACGTCTTCTGAATCTACTGACGAGATTATACGGAGGTTCTGGGACTTGGAGAGCATCGGAATTATGCCAGCCGAGAACACTCTGACCAAAGAAAGAATAGGGTACCGGAAAGATTTGAACAGGAGGTTACTTTCTTCAACGGTCGCTACCAAGTCACGCTTCCGTGGAAAGAAAGTTGTGGACAACTAGATGATAACCGAGTTTAAGCAATGAAGCGGCTGAAGTATCTGGGGTAAAGGATAGAGAACAATCCAGAGTTTGCAGTGGAATATATGATGTCGTCATCAGGAACTATATGAAGATTGGCAGACGAGAGAGTACCTCATCAAAGTTAGGAGCAAGCACGTCAGATTTACTACATGCCACATCATGCAGTTGTGCGAACCGAGTCCACGACTACGCGGGTAAGAGTTGTTTATGACGCATTCTCTCACAATCCTGATTCCTCATCCCTTAATGAGCATCTCGAGAAGGGACCAAAGCTACTAGCTGACTTGACTACTTTTCTCATACGCTTTCACTTCAACCGTGTTGCTCTGACAGCCGATATAGAGAAAGCCTTTATTTAATTTAGCGTAAAAGACGAAGATCGAGAGGCACTAAGATTCCTCTGGTTCAAGGAAACACCCTTTGAGAGTAAGGCTGAGCCTGAAGTAGAGGAATGGCGCATGACAAGGGTTCCTTTTGGTACCGTATGAAGTCTATGTCTGCTCAACGCCACACTACATCATATGAAGGCAGTGAAAGGTACAAAGAAAAAAAGGGCCAAGCGGCTTGCAACCCCATTCTATGTTGATGACCTTCTGATCGGAGCCGAACATGAGGATTCAGCAGAAAGAATATACAGAGACGCAAACACCATTATAGAACGAGCAGAAATGCGTTTGAGGAAATGGTGATCAAATTCCAAACTGCTGAGAGATCTCTTTAGTACAGCTGAAAAAAATGGTACAAGAGCAGAAGTTGTCAACATATTGGGACTCTTGCGGAATCATCTGACACATCAGATGACAGTAGTGGCAAAATCAGCGTTAATTTTCTTGGAGAAAGGGCAAAGATTTTGTAAGAGATATGCGCTTAGGACGAAAAGCAGATTAGGACGAAGATTGGCTTTCGGAAATTGCTATACAGTGGAAGAAATGGTGCTCGAATCTGCAGTGTGTTCCTTCTATGACTATCGCGCGATAGATGAAGACAGGGCTAATGGGTCGCTCTATGCAACTTCACATATTTTGTGAGGCTAGTCAGAAGGCGTAACGAACTTGTGCGTATTTGAAATTCCTTGATCAAGAGAATGTTGCTCATAGTCACCTCATTATAGCGAAGTCGCTAGTGGCACCTCTGAAGTGAGTTAGCCAAGACTGGAATTACTTGGCACTTTGCTTCGAGCAAAGCTAGAGAACTTTCCGAAGGATGTTTTTAATAACTGCACGTTGGAAACATTCTTTTGGACAGATTCCAAAGTCGCACTACATTGAATAAAGGGATCTGCAAAGAAATGGAAAGCTTTTGTCGAAAATAGAGGGATTGAAATTCAAGCATGTTCTGTGAACGGCGACTGGCGACACTGGCCCGGTACGAATAATCCTGCGGATTACTTCACATGTGGAGTGCCATTGCATCTTCTCAAGACAAACAAGGTGTGGTGGACAGGACCACCATGGTTAACAGAAATGGAGGATAAATGGCCCAAAAACAGTGTTAAAAGTTTACCTAGTGATTATGTATACTTAAATGAAGAAAAATTCGCTGTGCAGGTCCTACATGTGAGAACATATATGCCCATTTTTAATCTTCAACATCACTCGTGCTTAACGAAAGTATTGCGAATAACTGCCATGGTATTTCGTTTCATAAAAATTTGCAATGATTCAAGTATCAGAGGACAAGCTCACCTCACAGCCGACGAAATCTGCGACATAGAAGATTACTGGGTCAAGGTGGTTCAAGAGGATGCTTACGCGGAAGAAATCTGTCAAAATGGAAAGGAACAATAGCTACATAACAAATCTGATATAGCAATGCTTCATCCTTTTCTTGACAGGAATGCCACTTGCGTGTAAGAGGATGACTACAATTCTCACAGGAAGCAGAAGTCAAGCATCCTATTTTGCTGCCTCGACTTCATCAGTTTAGAAAACTTATATTAAGAGCTTGCCATAAGCGAACACTCCACGGAGGCCTACAAGACACCCTTGTCGAACTTCAAGGAAACTTTTGGGTACCACGCGGCAGAAAATCTGTGAAGAATATTATCAGACCTTGCAACCCCTGTGTCAAGAAGAGCTTAAAGCCAAGCGGCGCACCTGTTGCACCAAAATCAAGAGAACGAGTACGGCGATCAGATCTCTTTCAAGCAGTTGTATCAACTTTTGCTGGACCACTTTATGTGAAAGGCAGTTACACCAGGACCTGCATTGTACTGTTTCACTTGGGCCGTCACGAGAGCAGTACATCTTGAATTAGCCACCGACATGTTATCAGAAAGCGCTCTACCCACGCTTTGCCGATTTATACCACGTCGAGGATTGCCTGATGTGATCTATACAGATAACGCACAGACTTTAACGAAAGCGTCAAAGGAAATCTCTTTTTCGGCTGGAGTATTGTTTGGTGGACAGCTACAAGACTACCGCTCTCAAAGAAGACTACCGCTCTCAAAGAAGAGCGCGGCATGGCGCTCGCTCACCAATTCGAGACCCTACAACGTGGGCCGTGCATGCTCGTCCCCCTCGCCAGTTGTGTGTGTGTGATGGGTGTTTGACTCAAGTAAGATGAGCCCGACAGGGCTTAAAACGACGCCGCAGAGTGCTGGACGTCGCTCTGAACCACGTAACGGTTCAACCACCACAGTCGTGGTTTGTGAAACCCCTAACCTTTCTATGCTGTAAATAAGTGTATATAGTGCCATAAACCTGTTTGTTTTTCGTATATTCATCTTGTCAGCGTTCGTTTCCTCCACCCGAAGTTACGCCACGCTACCACAAAAGACCGGGTAGACCCCTGGTCGGCAACAACGGGTGCTCAGCGCTGAGATTCGGAGCGACTACTGGAGAACAGCGCCGAGAACCGCAATAGCACTGACGTTACCAAACTGCCGGCACAAGGCGGGTTCAATACCCGGGCGTGGGCAACACAGGGGAACTGATAAGTAAACTGACATGTGCCAAGGGCTCTCCGGCCCCCACCCTAACTCAAGGTGACATATATAAGCCCTTAGTTTTTGCTAACTTTAATCTGAGTCTTACTTATCTGCACGCTTTCTAAAGTCAAACCCACCAGACATTTTAAATGCGAGGCATTGAGGCATTTGTTGGCAAACTTCGGCCACTTTGAGCGTGTCTATCTATCTATCTATCTATCTATCTATCTATCTATCTATCTATCTATCTATCTATCTATCTATCTATCTATCTATCTATCTATCTATCTATCTACAACTTTCAGCTCTCCTGACCGTTTGAATAACGGTGTCGATACTAAACTTCGTATGACATAACTAGACTGTATGAAGAACAGAAATGACAAGTCATAAGATGAAAATCATGATAAGTATATAATAGATGTCATGATTTACATGTGATGGTCTTGCTGATCTATATGGAGGTGGTTCCATTCACATGATACATTGCAGAACTGCTATGGTATGACATGACTTCAAGGCGAACATAAGCGACAGACCCTAACATCAAAGTTATGACATGCGCGTCATGTAACAACATAAATACATGCCACACTCATAATGTGCTCGCGGCCTTTTCGTTAGCTTTGGACATACAAATTTTGGTATTACGGGACGTGAAAGGATGACGAAGGTATGTGACTGGTGCAAGCATGATAATCATGAAATGCGTGTCATGTAGCAACATGACTGTACGTCATGCTCATGATGTGCTCGCTCCCGTTTTTCTAGCTTCTCATGAACCAAATTCGGTATTACGGGACGTGAATGGATGACGAAGGTATGTCACTGCTTCTAACATTATAATCATGAGATGTGTGTCATGAAAAACGTGACTACATGCTACACTCATGGGGGGCTCACAGCCGTTTCACTGCCTTCATGTATGAGAAAATTTGGTATTACGTCACGTGAATGAATGAAGAAGGTATGTGACTGGTGCAAACATGATAGTCATGACATGCGTGTCATGTAAGAACATTAATACACGCCACACTCAAGGCACCAATACACTTCGGGGTGAGCTGGCGCGCGTGCACGCGGGTGTTCGTTTTATCGTGTCACGCCTTTGATGCTGCCCCAGGCACTGATATCCCCCTAGTACAGATCAGTGCATCTGCCCACTGACCTTCATTGTTGATCTGCATGCCAAATACTCGAAGGCGCGCGCCGCGCTGCGTTGCTTCTACGTAAGTGCGTTTAAGCATACATGGCGTCCCTCCGCCACGAAGAGAGGCAGACGCGGTGCTAAGCAACGTCGTCGGCGCGAAATGCATCATGTCACACTTCATGCGAATGTCGCGTTTGGTAAAGCAAGGTCCCAATCCAAGTGGTTTGAAGAAACATACTTATCGAGCATGCCTGTAAGTGTTTGATTAAGATGCTCCGTGAGTCCATTTGTCTGCGTACGGTATGACGTAGTGAGCTTGTGCGTAGTTTCACACAATGACTAGATGTCGGCAATGACTTTCGATACGAAGGGGCAGCCACGGTATGTAAGAAGCTGATTTGGAGCTGCATGTTGCAAAATCACGTCGTCTAAGAGGAAGTCCGTGACATCCAAGGCGCACCTTGTTGGAAGAGCTCATGGGATGGCGTAGCACGTGGCGTAGTCTGTGGCCACAGCATCCTCCTGTTGCCAGAGGAAGACAAGAGGATAAGGCCAAGTAGATTTAAGGCAAAGTGGAAGAATGGTTCCGAAGGAATATTAAGTAGTGGAAGGTGCCTGGTGTGAGGTGTCGATGGTGTTTTGTGGCACTGATACTTCTCATAAGCCGCAACGTATCTTCTTATTAAGCATGCAAGCCCTGCCCAAAACAAGTTTTGGGAAATTCAGTCATAACAGAGTGACACACGAATGTGATCGGCAGTAGGAAGATCATAAAGTTCGTGTAGAACTGCCAAGCGAATGAGTTTCGCAATGACAAGCAGCATGGCTGGTCCATCCGGGTAAACAGTTTGGCGCTAAAATACACCGTCGTTGAGGACAAATAAGCGAAGGGACTGGTCGGAAAATGGTGATTCGAGGCGTTCGATGACAAAACTCAAGGACACAATATGGCGTTGCTCGTCACACATGTGGGTCAGTTGCGAAACGGAGAATACGCAGTGTTAGTGTCGATGTCAGGGATTATTGTGCTTATTTCATCGCCTGGAGGGGAACAGGATGTTTGCGTCCTGATGTAGCCGTCGCGACTTCTACGTCAGTGCGTAGGTAAACTCTTGCCGTAACCGAGCCCTGTGTCCATTGCTACCAGTAGGATATTTCTGTGACGAAAGCATGTTTAGCGCATGGTTGTCTGTAAATACAATGGAATTTGTTCCACATAAATATGGGTAGAACCTAGATACTGTTCAAGCAAGACGAAGATATTTCGGCTATATAAGAGAATAGTTGCGCTCGGCAGCTGTGAAGAAAAGGTAGTGCAGTTGATAACTAGGTTGTGTCGCCGTTAGCGTTAAGCTAGGACACCCTGATCTCGTGATCACTATCATCGTCTCGAACTACTGTCAAACTACTGTCAGGACCGTGAAGAGGGAGCAAAAGCGGCACCTTGAGTGGAACCCGACGTAAGGGTTCCGTATTTCTTCAGAAGATCAGTAAGAGGTCGAGCGTTGGTTGCAAAATCATTCACGAATCTTCTAAAATAGGAACAATGTCCTACAAAACTCTGGACGTACTTGACTAACTTAGGTACAAGAAAGCTCGTCAACGCATGAGTTTTCTCCGTGTCTGGCTGCACACTTGATGCATCGACAAGATGGCCTAACACTGTGATCTGCCGGTGGCAGAAGTGAAACTTTGACGAGCCTAGTTGAAAGTCTAGCAGTGCGGAAGCTGTCGAAAATAGCTGATAAACACTGAATGTGCGTCTTAAATCTAGGCGAAAATACAAGGCCATCAGTCCAGGCAATTAAAGGCATGCTTACCATTTCAACCCTTGTAGAAGAGAGTCTATCGAACGCTCGAACTTGCCGGGGATCTTGCATAGACCAAATGGCATAACCTTGAACTGGTGTAGGCCTATGGAAGAAAAGTATTGCGCACCGTGGAGACTATTGAGAGCGTCATCAATGTGGGGCGAAGACACAACGTACTTTCTTCATTATTTAAATCAATAGGCGGTAATCAACGCAGGTGTTCCACGTATCATCTTTTCAACGAGCACAGCAGGAGACACCCAAAGACTCGAGGAGGGTTCAATAATCTTTTTATCTAGCATCTTGTTCACTTCTTGCAGAATTACCTTACACGCAGTGGCAAACACCCGGAATTGTCGGGGGTGAATGGATAGAGAATTACCCCTGTTAATGTGGTGCTTTGCGAGTGAAGTCTGGCTGAGTGCATGGCTGTCGGTATTGATTATGTTGAGGTATAAAGGCATAATGCTGCATAGCACGGCTATTATTTCTCAGGATTGAGGTACAAGGTGATCATTGAGAGTAATACCGCATCGAGGCATGTGGCATCCTGCGACTGACAAAGAAGGTCGAAGCAGACGTCTGCCGCAAAAACGTTGACGTGGTCCTCCAGTAAGGGTGGCAGCGTGGCAGCCGAGATTCCTTAAGGTAGCAATTACTTCGTGAAACCAAAATTTATAGCAGGTAAATACGTCTGGTTAGAGGTCATAGTTACGACAGAATGTGGCACAGTGTTTGTCGCGCTCCACCAGGACATAAGGAGTAGGGTCCACAATATAGTTACCGTCAAGCATGGGAGAGCTGTTTGCAAATTCAACGAATGTGAGAGCTTTCAGGTAGTACGCGGATGGAGAAGGTGGTACCGAAGCTGTTCGAGAGTTCAGGGCGAGACGCCTTAAAAAGAGAAAGGTATAAGCCGAGAGTGCCAGTGTAAGAGTCGATTAGGGCAGAATGCGTCGATAGGAAAGCGAGGCTTTCGCCTGAAGAATTAACCACAGTGTTGTATGAGGCAGAGGCGGTAATTAACTCCCGGCCCTTCACTTACCTGTCAACATCAGCCGAGGATAGCGAAATGTTAACGCCAGCTCATTTCTTAAGCGGTAAACGATTAACAAGCCTTCCCTATTCGAAAGAAAAGGCCGACACTTCGGGACCAAGATTGACGGTCATGAGAAAGTGGCTCCATTGTAAATGATTGCTTGAACATTTTTGGAAAAGATGGAACAAAGAGAACCTGCTTAACTTGCGCTGTGCGCACTATGCCAATGTGCCGGGTTCTAACTGTCACAAAGCTGGTGTCATCGTTCTTCATTACGAAGAAGCATGCCAAGGCAGCTATGGAAGATGGGGAAAATCCAAGATGTACATCGTGGGTGTGACCAAACTATAAAGAGCTGTTCGGTTAAACTTCCGACAGGCTCTGTAATACGACGACCTGTCTAGCTTCTTTACCCGATGGAACTGTCTTCACTGTAATAAACTCAAAGCGCGCGACTTTTCGGTGGTCAGAGGATATTGAATATTTGTTTTTCCTTGAGAAGGTGATGATGAAGAAGAAGCCATCGAAAAAACGCATGAACTCTCAAAAGAAAGAATATAAAAAGGAAAGCGTCCACCATGGACTGTTCTATCTGCTATGTGTAAAAAATGTGAATATAGTCCTGTTTCTTCGAATGCCGTGACCAGTTATTTCATGTCTAACAGTAGATTTTAGTGCTTGTGTATTCTTATCTCACTGCTTGTCTGTCCTTCAACAGTGTACTTCTCTGTCTCTACTGTGTGTGTGTAACGTTTTTAATGTATAGTTTGATCGGATAGGTTTAATCATGGTGTAATTGTTTACTATGCAAGTGACTTATCATCTATGCAACTCAGACTAGAAACAAAAGTATTAATTGTAATTTATATGTAACTATAGCAAGGATTTACTTATCTTTTTCTACGTGCCTCTACAATCGTTTAGCCCTACAAAGGTACCGGTATACTCTAATATTGAAGTTGGCACCTAAAATAGTTTGTTAGTAGAAGTAACAATGTGTTTATAACCATTATTACTATTCTGAGATGAGCTGTGAAAACTCTATGGAAATGTATTTACATTTTTTGAACTGTGTGAAGGTAAATGATCTTACGTTCTTATATTGTGCTCTTTGTTTCATGCAAATGACACATAATTACTTTGCAGTGGCGTAGCATTAGTTGTGATTTTACACATATATGTGCTGAGCAACATCACACTTGAGGCCAGCAGCAAGACTTACAGGCAGTGCACTGGAGCATCACCTCGCATGATTAGTGTACATTCTTTGCCCACCAGTGAACTGAATTTTTTTTTCAAGCAGGCTAACAGACAGCTGTATGGAAACAGTGTTGATTTGCAAACTTTGAAGTCTCTTTGAGGAGTGTTTTTGGGAAACGAAATGGGGTATATAGCTGGCAATATAAACACTGCTTGCACCAAGCAGCTTAGTAGATTAGAATTGTATTATTCATGTCTAGAATTTCTTTGCACAGTGCCGACTTTCAGCCCAAGTGCCCTAACATGCTTTGTTAGTGTGTTGTGATTGAGCCAAGCTATGCAAATAAACAGAGTAACATTGCAGATATGTACAAAAAATTGATGCACAGCCCTTTTTGTTTAACATGACGTTGTCAAAGGCTTTATTCTTGTGTTTCTTATAAAAACTGCTTGTCACTAGGTAGCAGCAGAATCTATGCATCAAGCTTTTCTGAGATGGTTCGAGAAACTCCGAGCTCAGACATAACAGTATTGATGGATTTCTTTCGTAAGTTAGTTTCTCTATATTCATGATGAGTGTATTATAATCGTTGTTTATAGCCATTCATTTTATTATTTACACCTCAGTGTATGTATGTATGTATGTATGTATGTGTATGTATGTATGTATGTATGTATGTATGTATGTATGTATGTATGTATGTATGTATGTATGTATGTATGTGTGTATGTAGGTATGTATGTATGTATGTATGTATGTATGTATGTATCTTTTGAATAAGAATCCGCTTATCATGATGAGTAAGTTTGGTGATGATTTGGCTGAATTTGCTTCTAGTTCTTTTCCTTCTGAACTATTATACATTTCCATTTGTTTTTTACTGCATAAAGATAAATGTAATCTGACACAAAAATATGTGCATTCGAAGAAGGTGTTTTATTTTCCAACGTACAGTCATGAGGAAGAAATTGGGTAAAATGGAACAAACCAGCGAAGATTAGTTTAGAGCATAGATACTCTACATGACATATCTAGTACACATTGCGTTTGTCGAATATGTTGATTTAAACATATCAATTGTTATCAGAATAAAAAGGCTATCACCCGTGGTTGTATATGTGTGTGATATGTATGCGTATTGTATTACCGGTTGGCAATTACTATTAAGGTCGCAAACCTAGTCAGCTGAAAACACGAGTTTCGTCCATGCATCTTTCATCTTAACTGGAAGTGTTGGTAATGAAAAATAAACATCGGTTTGAAAATTTATCGTAATCAAAAGCAGAGTATCTCTCTATGACACAAATGATATTGCTATTGTTCTTTTCCGCACTGGACTTTAGGGCACCCTCTCAGCAGAACTCGATTAACTGCTATAGTTCGTTTTAAACATTGACAGCGACATTACACTGATGCGCGCAGCATGACAGATAACGGGAGAGAAGACACAAACTAATCACTCTGTTTGTGTCTTGCCTAACTGTCCGTGCTCTTTGGCCTTGCTGCATGTAATGATGGCTACCAAATTACCACGAAAACGTGTCCCGACAAAGGCAGTCAGCTTGACTGCAAGCAATTAGCTCGCTGCATGTCTAGGTTTTTTCAAAACACCTTGACGACTGATTGCTGGTCGAATATCCAAACACGTGAAAAGTAATATACCAGGTATGATATTGGTATTTCAGCACTGGGCACTTTTGCGATAAGAGAGGATGAAGGGGAAAATTAAAATCCCTGAGTTGTGTAATTTATGAAGGAGCATGGCACCACGCTTTTGGGTGAAATGGGAGTGAGAGAAGACAGCGCGAAAGCCACCTTTTAAAAAAGTTAGAACCTTACGATAAGCATATTATCAGGCCGGGAAACCTCTTAAAAAGTTTTTGGTGACACTGAGGATCGAACCCGGTACCTCCTAGATTGTAGCGGAGCGCTGTAACCGCTCGTCCACTGCCGCAGTGCTAGCATTCGGCCTATTGCTGATACATCTTCAACGCTTCGAATGACGCCAAATGCAAAACCATCCAGCGAAACTTGGTCAAAAATAGAAAAATTAAAATGCGTTTGCCCAAGGGTACTAGAAGATAGAAACCGCCACGTGTGGCTGTATAACCATGCACTATTTGTCTTGTATATTACTGTCATGTTGTTGGGATAGCCGGTTCTAACGTACGCTACATTCTCAAAGTGCAAAATATAAATAAAAACATATATCGGCCTGTGACAACGCTAATGAACTATTATGAATTCACTGTCACTAGCGTCACTTTCACTAGATGAATACTCAGTTTGTTTCCATAATAGTTATTTAGGGCAGATTTGGCTTATTACCTCACAACTCTCCTAATTAGCACTGATTCTCACGTCTAAAGACAGTCACACTTCATCTCGGTTTCTGTGTGGCTGTCGCTCCCATAAAACGCGTACTCCACAATTTTGTGCTCTCCAAGCATGTGACGCTGCTTTGAGGAAACTTTCCCTGGCGTTACCCAGCTCGTCCTCAGTAGGCGGGAGAGGAAATGGAGTCCATGGCTAAACAGCTACGTGAAAAGATTCTAGTATCTCCTATCCCCAAAAACATGAGCCCCCGATATCACAAAGGTCGTAGGAGTGCACGAGCTCGCAAGTTACAGCGGCAATTCGGGAACAATCCGGACACGGTGTACATAGATGTAACTCTAAGTGGCATGAACAAGTACGTGCTCGCAGTCGTAGGAGCGGCCCCGGGTCAAGGCCTTATGACTTGCGCCACGGCACGAGCCGCGTCCGCGAATAACGCTGAGGCTTTAGCTATCGCGCTTGCTATTAAACCTAAGGATATTCTGGGACGATCGTCCCTTGTTCTCATTGATTCCATGGTCGCATGTAGACTCTTTCTCACGGGAAGACTACCACCCAACAACATTCGCCTATTAGGACCGAACCTAACGCAGGACCATGCTATCATCTGGTGCCCGGGTCACGCAGTACTCGATGGCATAGAGAGAGCGGACGGCGCAGCTCGTGCTTTCACCAACCGAGCGGCCTACCACTCCGACGACAGCCCGTTTTTAATGCTAGATATCCTTGAAAACCAACGGCTTGAACGACGAAGGTACAGTGTACCACACACATCTTTACCCGGCTGGAATTCTTAGGACTGGCGCCGTATACAAACACATATCCAAATCGTTCGTTGAAGCACGCCATTCACCCTGCGATGTAAAGCGATAGTTGTCAGTGGTGCGGAGGCAGGCCCACTCTCGCCTATATAACGTGGAATTGTCGGAAAAGGCCAACCGAAATCAACTCGCCGCAAACAGCCGGCAAAATTTCCGCAAGAGAGCAGTGGGAGACTTTGCTCGCCAGCGAGGATCTGGGAGTGCAACTAGCGCTCCTTGACCAGGCTAAGCGGGCCGCTAAATCAAGTGGAGCCCTGGAATAGGGGCCCCACTCACGTGCTCCCAATATCTTTTTTTCGTTGTTTTTTTTCAAATAAACGTTTTGATGTATATATATTCCCTGACGTCTGCCGGGCCAGAAAAAAAATGGCAGCATATCCACGGAGTGAATGATGGAGAGTGGGGGCGAAGCATTCGTCCGTCCATGCGTCCGTCTGTGTGACCGTCCATGCGTCTGTTTGTGCGCCCGTCCCTGAGTTCTTTCATGCATCCGCCCCTGCGTCCGTTCATGCGTCCATCCATGCATCTGTTTGTGTGTCCGTTCGTTCATCTATTCAACACTCCAAGTCCCACCATCTCGCATCTTTTTACCATATATTCCCCATATAGAAGCACCGCCATCCAGCGGACATCCCAAAGACTAAACGAGAGGTGGCACACGCACACTTTCTTACGGCCTGCGCTTTGGGTCCACTTCCCACCTTTAACCACCTCGAGTTCATGGTATATTCTAGTTCACTGTATTCATGGCACTGCGACCAAACGCTCGCTAAACCTTCCGAAAACCAAGGAGGTTACGCCCAGCGAGTATAACGTAGCAACCTTTCCCTGTCAGATAGGGCTCAATTTACATGCCAATGGCTGCTAATGAGAAATGAGAGACAGGAGAATTCGGCTTTTACTTTCTTACGGCTTGCCCTTCGTATCTACTTCTCATTTTTAACCACCTTGAATTCATTCGTGGTATATACAAGTTCATTGTATTCATGGCACTGCGGCTCAACGCTCGCTAAACCTTTCTAAAGCTAAGGAGGTTACACCTAGCGAGTATAATGTAGCATCCCTTTCTTGTCCGATAGTGCTCAATGTACATGCCAATGGCTGCTAATGGGGATCGCAGCGTGCGCGTTGACTAAAAGCCGAATGCTCATGTGTCTCATTTCCCATTAGCAGCCATTGGCATGTACATTGAGCACTATTTTTTATTGTTAAACAACGCACAGAAGAAATCTCTCACTGGCACCACCTTGGAGGTCAAGTGTTATACCTAATTCGGGTATGTGCCACTGGTGGTTACATACGAGGGACGCCCAAGCCACGCCATAAGGAGCTTCGCCCCTAATTGTCTGTATTATCTATCGATTTCAAGTTTTCGCGGAGACGAATCGAGAGTCTCGCTTTTTAGATGCGGAGCATCTAATACTCGAGGCTTGTAGTGCGGCGCCGTCCGCAAGCTTCCTCCTCCTTCTTCCACCATCTGTGCATCCCTTCCTCCTCTACACACCGCGCGCGCTTCACTCCTCCACCATCTGTGCACCCTTCCTCCTCTACACACCGCGTGCGCTTCTCCTCTTCACGAACATTCGCTAGCTGTATAATGTAGCGCGCATGCGCCGTCACGCTTCGAGAACATCGGCAGCTGACGCGCGCGCATGCGCCGTCGCGCTTCTAGAACATCGGCAGCTGACGCGCGCACATGCGCCGTTGCGCTTCTCCCCCTTCTCGAACATTCGACAGCTGACGCGCGCATGCACCGTCACCCACCATCTGTGCCGCGCGCGCTTCTCCCCTTCGAGAACATTCTACAATTCTCCTAATTCTCCAGTGGACGCGCATGCGCCGTCGCGCTTCGAGAACATTCAACAGCTGACAGTGCATGCGCCGTCGCGCTGTATATATACTCAAGGTCGGCGCTCGCTCGCTCAGTTGCCGCTCGTCGGTTGGTTTGTACGGCGCGTCGACGTCCAAGGTCGCGGTGAAATGAATTCCAACGAATCCACAAACACAGTGATCGACGTCCCTTCGACCAGCGCCGCTCTTTCGCATACGTGTGTACGTGTTCACTCATTTAACACCCCCTCCTACAACCACGTTAACCATTATAGCCATCGACCCAAGTAAGTCGCAATTTAACACCCCATTTGATTGATTTGTGGGGTTTGACGTCCCAAAACCACCATTTGATTATTAGAGACGCCGTAGTGGAGGGCTCCGGAAATTTGACCACCTGGGGTTCTTTAACGTGCACCCAAATCTGAGTACACGGGCCTACAACATTTCCGCCTCCATAGGAAATGCAGCCGCCGAAGCCGGGAATCGAACCCGCGACCTGCGGGTCAGCTTAACACCCCATTTCACAACCACGTTAACCAATTTAGCCATCGACCCAAGTAAGTCGCACTTTAACACCCCGTTAACCAATTATATGCTCCGCATCCTCCTCAGTGTTCCCCCGAGGGAAGCTGCGGGCAATTTTTTTTGTCCTTTTCGCACGTGTGACAACGTCTCTCAACTTCAAGACTCGTATATACACCTCTTGCGTTGTTTGCTCACTCAGACAACGCTGGACGAATTATTTGCACTCTGTTTTGTGAAAAGCATTTGCACTGAAACACCTCCCGACGAGTCTTCCTCGTTTTACGTGGTCACATATCTAAGCATAAGCGTATGCACGTTCTCGCATTCCGGCTTTATTAAAATGCTGCGGTGCATGGAACCAGCGAAATCCCCCTCACTATTTAATTTCATTACTGCTGTTCTATAGTTCCGCACAATTCATTCACAGCAACAAAACTCGCTCCTGTGACTTGTAATAAGAATATTGTAAGGAAGGCAACCTTTTAAATCTAGATACAAAACACCCTTACGTTCACCACTATACCGTGCTCGATTACACCGGAATAGATGAGTAGCAGCTTAATTAACATGTAAGGTAACTTGTCACGTTAAAGAGGGGAAGACATTTGGGGCATATTTTCAAACATTACACGCATCGATTTATGCGTGGTTTCATTGACGTGGTGAACCTGGAGTGTTGTTTACTAGTACTTGGCGAAATGAAATAAAAAAATCAAATCAAATCATTTCATTTTCCCAGAAAGAAGTAGGTTCTGGAGAGGTTCATTGGCTAAAAGCTGTTTATGGACAGCTTGACGAACCCTAGACAAGGCAGCTGGGACAATGACAAAGATGTGTATACTAATAAATACCATAAGCTAACAGTAGAGTACTAAATACGGTGAAGAAAAACATATATGTACATACTACGAAACATCCTGATACCAGCATAGCACAGAAGATTACATATTAACTCGAGCAAAAAACAAGAAAAAAACAAAAGAAAATTCAGCAATCATATCACCACTATTGCCAAAATTAAAATAATAAAAATAAACTATAATGACGGAATTTCAGGGAAGTTATATATAATTCGCTCCTTCTGTACGTCCTGCATCTTACAATGTACATCACATGTCAGACAAACAAGACTATAGAGACACTATGTATGCGATATGTTTTAAATGATACAACCTATTCGGTACAGCATGAATGCACACACTCAAAGAAGTACTATTGCACAGACAGCACATTTTACAACGTCAAAAAGTTAGCCTATATTTACAAAAAAGGATCATATTTCATTTAATGAGAAACCGTTTGCGTGACTGTTTTTTGGTAGATTGAATTGTAATGTTTGAGATTTGTAATTATTGCGAAACCTCAGAATCACTGCTTGTTGTTCATAACAAAACATTTCTTCCAGTTAGACATGCGGTATTTTAATGAATTGTTTAAACGAAATTGAAGATAAATAGTTCAAGGATTGCTCGATGACTTCAGGCCATTGAGCTATTTCTTTCTGAGCTACAGTCGTTGATGAAAGGCGAGTGCTTGCCTTTGCACAGCACACCAAAACGTCTATTACAACGTACGCGGCATCCCGTAAGCGCTGTAGCAGACGCTCGCGGAACTGAAACTTAGATGCAGCAAATCATTGGCTATCATCGTATACTCTCGATGCGCTTTGCGTGCTACGTTGAGATTATCGGCACACAGTTGTTTCTTTCCTTATCGTTTTATTGGCTATCGTGTGTCCTCCTCGCCCTCTTAAGTGCCGAATAAGTTCATTTCATACCCGCGCTATAGTAATCCCACCAGTAAATAGTATTCTTGGCTAATAAAATGCGCAACCAAGAGAAAGCTTTGTGAATTCAGCCTAGATTCTCACACAGCAATAGAGGTAAGTGCAAAGAAAACTCGACAAAATTATGAATTTATGAAAAACGTTTGTATTGGCACGCAGTGTTTTTGACGTTCGAGTGGTTCTTGCAGAAATAACATATTGCTGGTAAATGGCTCTACTGAATATTGTACGCTGAGTTGTGTCGATTGCAAGTTTTACGGCACGCAAGTGCAACGTCGTTCATTTCATCTCACCCAAGCTCAAACCTGATTAGCTTGGGTCCTGTAGCAGTGGCCATAAAGCTCATCATGATCACAAAAACCGATGTGGATCACCCTGATCACAATTAAAACTGCCCGTGTTACAGTAGTAATATTTAAAAGTCCATTCCTGAAATATGCGGTTGAATTTCTGCGGATGTTGAAGGATCGTATAGCTAAAACCTATAGAATTGACCCATCTGCAATGATTAGTTATGTTTTGTAAATACTTTATCGATTCTTTGATTTTTCTATCCATTGTGTTGACGACAATAGCAATTTTTTTCACATGTGTCCTAGCGGCTGATTTTAATTCTCCAACTAATTGGGCATTCGATGAACTGCGGGATCTTCAGGCCGATGTTTTCCTAGATTGCGAAAATGAACATTAAATTGTTAAAAAAATGCACAGCAAAAAACCTCTCGTACTACGCGCACACAAATTCAACTATATAAACTGAAATTTCGGTGAGAAAAGATCTACGAGTAATCACTGGCTTTAATGTTTTGCGCAATCTATAAAGTATCAAAAATTGCAATAGCCCAAAATGTATGGCCGTGTGAGAGAGCCGCTGCTGACTTAGAGTTACAAGAACGCGTTGTGTCTTACGCGACCAGAAGATTGGCGCCCTATTACCCTGTTTAATGTAGATTACAACCTCTTGGCCTACATTCTGGTTCGCTGAATCAGAATGTCTCTTGCAACCTTCATCACTCCCCACCAAGTATATACACACCCATACGTGGTTGACGCGAGACATCATTCAGTACACCACTATAGCCGACGCGCACAAGGACTGTTGGTTTCCTTAGATCAGGAGAAGGCTTTTGATTTCATAGAACATGGCTACTCACAAATGTTTTACATGTATTTGGATTCCTGGATAAGTTCACTGTCCTAATTCATACGATGTACACTAATTCAAAAAGTACCCTTTACAAAGTTTCGCGTGAGAGTCACCCCTTTCAAATAACGCGCAGGGTTATACAACAGTTTCCCCTCTCCCCTTTCTAGTTATCCTGGCATTAGAACCCTTCTTAAAGGCCGTTGAATGTCACCCGCAGATTCGAGGCTTACCCCTACCTGGTAACACTCAAGTAAAGGTCACTGCATATGCAGTTGATATTACTCTATATGTTCATAATGAACAGTCGCTGCAGCATGCTCTTGATATTTTCAATCATTTCAGCATTATCTCCGGTGCACGGTTAAACTTTTCTAAATGCCAATATTTCTTTGTTGGCAAACCCAATAGTCGTATCAGCATCATGTCACTTTCACAGTGGTCTCCTAGCATAATAATACTGAGCGTTACTTTCTCTGCATTTGGTGTACAAAACTGCATCTGGTCATCCAATGTGCGAACTCTTCAAAGTGACGTTAAAGAAGCCAGACACTTCGACTTCCCCCTCTTGGAACACCGATACTTATCTCAAACGGTTTACCTAGAAAATTTTGGTACCTTTTCCGTTCTGTAAAACCAACCGCTCCACGTGTCTAAGAAAGTGGAAAGCTGCATCAGTTCTTTTTTTTTGGTCTGGTGGCACAGAATCCTTGTCTCATCCGGCGTTAGCTCAACGACGTGATCGAGGTGGTTTTGCATTCCCTGACGTTTTCGTCATGGCTACTACGTTGTGCCTCCACACTTACTGCAAATACTGAACAACGATGGTACGCCCGCTCAGACACTTGCTCGCTACTATCTGGGGCCATCACTAAGCATCTTCCTACCCGCTAGCCAAATCAACCAACGTCCCCAATCACCTGAATTACCGTCTTGTGTATCGTACCCTTCTGGCACTTCACTGACGTGTGAAAGCTACGTGCCCAGAGAAAGAGGTGGCCAATTCTAAAGTGGTGGACACAATGGCCGCCCTTCTACAGCCATTGGGGCCCCAGCATCGTCAATCTCTAATGAGCCACGCTTGGAAACCAATAACTGCAGCAGTGTTGCCAGGGCATCTCAGAGACTTTGTGTGGTGGTTAGGCTTGCTCCCCATGCGAAATCGGTTGCAGCGGTGGCAGGTGCGTCACACTTCTTTCCTCTTGCCCCAACTGCGTTATGGTGGAGACCAATCGGCATGCGACAATTGAATGTGTGGTCTCCCGTCTTTTTGGCGTGTGGTTAACGCTGGTTTTCGGGGACAGAGTGTGCGGAATTTCGTGTCCAACGGCCGGTTTCCGCACGGCCGCTTCTTCGTTCTTTTACTAGTTGCGAAGCTGTCTAGCTTTTGGAGAAACCAACACCGGCGTGCTTTGTGACCAATACTTGGGAGAATGAGACGATAGATCCTCAAATTTCTCTCTGAGGAGCTTTTCTTTCTCGGGGAGCACGAGTTTTTGCAGCATTGGTCGTGACCTTTCGTCAATGTTGAACACAAAAGGGTAAAACTCATCTTTTCTCCGACGTGGTGCTAAGCAGCGCCCGTTGAGAAGTTATTCATGATTTCATTTGTAAGCAATTCTATTTCATTGCATCTATTGTATCTTTATACCATTCATTGTATCATGATGTCACATGAATTCTTTTGTACACGTGTGCCAACATTGTCATGTATATTAGAGCAATTATGTCTTTCTTTCAACGTAGTGATGTTGGTCGTGGTACATAGATCTGTCGAAGTATATGTGCCCATTACTGAAAGGTATGAAACTTTTCTTTTTTGTACATAGAGTGAATAAACTTTTTTCTAAACAGAAAGTATTCTAAATCGTTACCAACTTTTTCTAAATACACCTTTTGTTTTTTTTCACTTTGTTGGAATTTGAGAGAAGGACTTTCTCGGGTTGCATATAGAGGCTGATCTTGAAGGTGGTTTGGCATTTCGTTTATACAAACATATTGTTACTGATGTCCGTAACAACTAACATCTTGACGCCAATTATGAAATATAGTTGAAAATCACTCCAAGAAAACTAGAATATATGAAATACTTCATAAGCGATCAATTTTAGATTACCAGAGAGGTACCCATGGCGTTCATTGTTTCAATGTTGCAACTAATTGCATCATACCCAGGACATCGAGGCTTGTCCAAAATAAATATATTCGAAAACCGCTGTCTTTTTACCAGAGGAGCTTTCCTTCAAATGAATACTTTAAAGCTCTCATGTTAAAATACCGAGCCACCCTAGTCCCAATATTAGTTTCATGGTGAAAAAACAAAGGAATCAACCATTAGTATCTCTCTTGCATATCAAAAGGCACTGGGAGAATTGGGTTTTGGAAGGGTTTACTGTCACTGCGAATGCCCTCCCTGGTGCACGCTGGTAGCTTGGTTGTTTATTGTTTATGCATGAGGAGTCAAATATAGATTCCTCGTAATGCTATTTCTCGAATACTCACGCAGTCTATGCACTTATTTTGCTCGTCTTTGCTTAGATGGAGCGAGTCCTAGATTAATAGGACCGATTAACAGGGTTGCTTCACCTACAAATGGTAGGCGGCACACCTTATTTCGAAGCAATGGAGGTGTTTCTTTTCTCCTTCGTAAGCAAAATTATCGTGTCATTTCAATGGAATAAATAGATGCGTTACAAGATGTGTGTTATTATTATTTTTGACAGGTTCCTGAAGAATATGCTTTTTTTTCTACACATGACTTGTCTACTCCATTTTGACGCAATGACGGAAACCAGCTTGCTGTGGTTATTGATCCAAATATCTGTACAGTCATACGAACAAAATGTTAGGTACATTTATTAGCAAAAAAAGAGAAATCACAAAACCGAAAATACAATGAACGTACTCATAATTGACATATATCACTAAGAAACAAACAACTTCGCCATATCATGGCCTTAGATGCTCAAGTAACTTACATGTAGTGTTAAATTTTTTATTGCGTTCGTTTGTTTAGCTTTATTGGGTCAAACTGTAACCCAAGCTAGGCAACTATAGAGCCTTGTAGCCGACTATGCAAGAGGTCCTTGTTTCGGGCCATTCAGTTCTCAATCAACATCCGTCATCCCATGTCTGGTTTGCTATTCACTATAGTGGAGGATATCAGGCAGTTTTCCGAAGTAGAAAAACCCACCAAGAAACCTTGCCTAAAAGTTTATAACAACGTGGTCTGTAGAGGCGTTGCCCTACTGTGTTGTTCAAAAGCTCGGCCAGGTGCGCTCCTCCGCAAATGAGGCGATGGTGTTATGTTCGCATCAGAGCAAGGCTTGACACTGTGGCCACGTTGTTTTTTACTTGTTTCGAAAGAAGGCGCACTTCCAGAGTGCCTAAATTTACCTTGTTTACCCCTGGAAGCGCCGTTACAATAAAACATTGGGGAGGGGGGGGGGTTGCTCTTTGCAAAGTCAGCCTCACTTCATTGCTTGAATCTCTGAAGGGTAAGCGTATTTAGTGTAGGAACAACTCTACAAGTTGAGTTGAGTAAAATTTATGTAAATGGTTCGGTTCCCACCCTAACCCTTCTATGATGGTGAGAGTTACTCAGGCACATGACAAGTACTATACTGTTACGTTTGAAAGAGACTGGTAGACGTTGAAAGGGCCGTTTATTAGGTCGTGAGGGGCAGCTCAGAAGCGGCTGACTGGTTAAAGATCCTCCTGATCCTCTTCTTCCTTTTTTGCTCTGGGCGACAAGTGCATTCACCGTATACGCTTCTTTGTCTTCGTGCATGTGCGCAACGTTCCTCTCCGCGCAGACGAAGGCCGCCGGACGAGTCAGACGAGTTGTCGCGGCGAGTACAGTTTCAGGCGGGCAACATGAACCATTTAAGTTTTGGCAGCTCGTCAACCACTCGCCGTGAGACGAGCTATTACATAGTTGACCTCTGTAAGTCTGTCGACAATGACAAAAGGTCCATCGTAAGTGGCCAAAAACTTTTGGCATAACCCGCGCTTGCGCATCGGAGTCCACAACCACACCAGATCACCACGGCGATAAATCACTGCTCGATGGTCAATGTCATAGCGTGCCTTCGCTTTGTCTTGCGATGCCAATGTGCGTAGTCGAGCTATGCGACGTGCCTCTCGGCGAAGCAGAGAGTCTCGGGGACAGTGACGTTATCGTCGTCAAAGAAAGGTAATACTGTGTCTATTGTGTGCCGAGGCGAACGTGCATAAAGCAAAAAGAAAGGGCTATATCCTGTAATCTCATACTTCGCGGTGTTGAACGCGTAAGTAATGAAACGGGAGTACGTCATCCCAGTTCTTGTGGTCGCATGAGACACACATAGACAACATGTTGATAATGGTGCGGTTGGTACGCTCCGTCAGCCCATTAGTTTGGGGTGGTACGGTGTCGAGTGACGCAGGCGGGATTCACATAAACGGAGTAGCTTCTCACGACATCCGCTGTGAATTGTCGTCCACGATCGCTAATAATCAGGCGAGGGGGCCGTGTGGAGGATGGCGTACTGTAACAAAAGCGACGAGACTTCACTGGCAGTTGTGGAGGGGACGGCCGCCGTCTCGCAGTAGCGTGTGTGGCAGTCGACGCAAACAATTATTCATCGGTTGCCCTTAGCCGATTTTGGAAAGGGGCTTAAAAAGTCAATCCCCACTTGTTCAAAAGGTGCGCTTGGGTAGGCATCGGCTGCTTGGAGTAGGCATCAGCTGGACCAGTTAATGAACGTTGTGACGCTGACATTGCATGCAGCTTGCCACACAACTCTCAACGGACTTTTGCATAGCAGGCCAATAAAAGCGCTCTTTAGTCCGGTGAAGCGTCCACGCCAAACCTAAATGTCCAGATGTAGGGTCGTCGTGCATGAAACTCATAATAACGGTTCGCCGGCTCTCCGGGACCACTAGGAGGAAACGCGCGCACTGCTGGGAGGTTCCTTTTGAACAACAGTTCATCACGCATACAGAAACGGCGTGCACAGTGGAAGCGGATGCAGCGGCAAATAGTGGTGCTAGTTCAGCGACCTTCCGCTGTTCTGCTCTGAAACTGGGATAGTCCGGGATGTAGGCGACACAGATGCTACAAGCTGGTCAGGTCATCGTATTCACTGTCCGTTG